>JAAGAY010138921.1:0-44373 GCA_011801015.1 Ardeotis arabs
AGGGGTAGCTCTCCCCGGAGGGGAGCAGGCCATCCCCACGTCCCATTTTAGCAGGCAGTTAGCATTTCCAAGGGGAACAGCATCAAACGTGTTTGTGCAGCACGGTCACAGATGGCAACACTGGAAGGAAAATTTACGAGCCTCACAATTTCGGAGTCCTTCATTTTATAACCTAATTGCATGTAAAAGTAAGTAGCTTCAATTCTCTCCTATTTAAAAATCCTCTTACAGGATGAAAAAAGAACAATGGAGACCAACCTGCCTGCAGTAGATTCAAGGATATATATAGGTGGGTAGCTCTTTTGGCTAGAAATCAGCCGCATTCGAGTTCCCTGAACTGCTGAAATACCGCCCGTGCAGGGTTGCAGGCTTTGCTGGCTCTTGCAGCAGAACCTGTTGGCCTGTTCTTCTGGGATCCATGGGCTCTTTTCCTACAAATATGCTACATCACGAAGGAAAAACTGAAAATGTTGCATCCGTGGCATTGTCTGCACCCTGGTTTTAAATATTTGCCTTACCAAACTGATATTAGATACAAAATAATGAAAGAAACTATTGTTAGTGCGTGGCAAGGTATGTGGATTTTGAAAACGATGATGCTGTTTTTTCACATTTCCTGGAGATGCTGCCTCAGGTGAATACACGTGTGACATATCAAATGTAAAACTTCTGTAAAATAGTTGTTCAGGCACTGAGTTTAGTAAACATTTACCACTATGTAGCATGTACAGTCTATTAAGTCACTGTATGACATACAAGCTGTAACAGCCTGACATATGTGGGATCTAAAACAAACACTTAAGGGTTTATTTTTGTTTTCTTGAAATGAGATGAACTTTTGCCAGGGCTGGAGGCCAGAGTTTATATTCCAGTGCACAATATAGCAGTGTGTTTAAAGTTTCTTAGGCTGACTATTGATTCTTGTTATTCAAAGGCCATGAGTCATGACTGCATAAAAGCAAATAATTCACTGTCGTTAGACAGCAGTTACCATACAAGTTAGGCACCCTCACAAGTTAAGATTCTTGTGTTTCAGCTCAGTGTTGGGCTATGTGCTAAAAATGAATTTGCCATGTGATGGTATATTCAACAGAATGGTGCTATCTATCCTTTTCTTCTGCCTTGAAATGGCTGTAAACCCTGGCTGATCTGGAAGCAATCTTGTCTCAGTTTTGTTCCGAGGACTTTGATGTAATGAAGACGTTGGGTACTCCTTTGTGGCAGCAGTTGAGGAATTTGAGGCCACGGAAAAGAACAGTAGCGCTTGAAAACCTCCTGTTCTGCAGTTAGCTGGGACCAATTGATGTGTGACAGTACTTGTGGGCTAAGATTCTGAAATGGCTTTTAGTGTGTGGACTCCCAGGACTCTGGCAATGTCACCAGAGTTCACCAGAGAATGGGAGGAAGAAAGCCTGTGACTCACTGTCTGTGCCTGTGCTTACGTAGTGAAGGGGGGCTGTGGACACGCGGGTCTTTAAAGTCTGGAAAGCTCTTGCTGCCGTGTCGGACGTTAATGGACACACGCACAATTACTGTACAGCACTGGCACTGCAGTGTCAGGATTTTTGATTGAGGATAGAGCAGTCTCAGGTCTGGAGATGCAAACCAAACACAGAAATTTACGATAGGCAGTATTTTCAAGTGGGAATACACACATGCTGGGAAAAGGGGAAGTGCATTTAACATCGCTTGTGCACTGGATTCCAGAAGTGGCCTCTGTAACATTGCTTCAAAAAAATATATTGTACTTGTTGTTGCAGCCTCGGTTTTGTGTGCTCTCCATGCAGAGAATAGCTTGAAACTACACAGCTAGAAATTCTTGGAGCCTGTGCAGAGATCTGTTAAAACATCCTGTTGAGTCTAGCAGTGCAAGAGTATTTTCTGAAGCTGCAATGTGTCCTGAGGGGCCACTTCAACTCATTTTCTCATAGCCTTTAAAAATCTTTTCAGCTTTTCTCAGAAGACTTCTCAGTTCTGCTTACCTGTACTAACAAAGCAAAATTGACTCTCATTTAATTCAATTATGGATCAATATGTATCGCTGTACTTAGAATAGTGTGGAGATGCTTGTTTCAATTATCAAGTGTAAGTAATGAAGAATTTGCTCTTAGCCATGGAGGAGAGAGAAATTAGGAAGCAGTCACCTAAGCTATGAAATTCAATTATTACATTGTATAAAAAGGCAGTGAAAACCAGGGAAAAATGCATTGTGAACGTAGACAGGTCTGTTTGCTGGGGAAAACAACTGGCAAAAATTGTTTGCAACCCTTTAAAAAGTGTAGTAGTGACACATATAAGACAATTAAGCAGGTAATTGACACATAGGGTAGTTACAATCCTATTTTTTTGCTCCCACTAGCTTCAAGTTTTCTGTCACCTGGTGCTATAGAGCTTATATCCTCAATCAGTGCATATAAGAGACAATTAATTTTGTCTAGAACTTTTACTTTCTCCTTTGTTCCATGGCTGCAGTCTAGCAGCTAATTTCACACCAAGGACCTAATTACCTTTCCTGACATTTTTCCTCTGCTTAAAGCATTCATAAAGACTGTGTAACTGTTTCTGAAGTCCTCGTTAGAGTGGAGAAAAACTTGGCTGGCAAGGAAATACTTTAAGAAAGAGATGGGAATGTGTGTGTGTTTTAAATGCTATTGAGCTCTTTAGCCTATTGAAATTGTATAGTGCTATTTTAAAACAGAAAAACTGTTGCCGGTGTTCTGTCACACACTTCCCTAGTGCTGAAGCAGAAGCGGGCATAATTACTAACGACAGACCAGTAGTGAGCTCCACAGAGCTGTCTCTCTCTTAGCTGAGATTTCTTTACATTGGGACAAAAATTTAGATGGAGATGTAAATTTTTTAATGCTGTATTTTGTATATTCCAGTCTTTCCAACTGTTTCAACCAATAACAAATTCTAGAGTCTTCTAAAGTCTGATTTTGGCATCTTAACTCCAGTAGAGTAAGGATTTTCATGTCTGTCGCCCCATGTCAGTGAAGATTCCAGTGTTGTATAAACAAAGTAAATTTTTTCTGGGAAACCAGTGGAGTGTGGCAGCATTGATATTCTGCCACTGCCTAAAGCGCTGCGGCTCTATGTTTCTAAGCAATATGCAGTGGCAGTTGCAGCCAGTGTTACCAGGACGTCCATTTCTTGTCTCCCTTTTCACTGCCTGTCTCATCTCTGCCTCTTCCTTGACCACTTCCTTCTCAGAGGAGGGCAATGCTGCTTATGTGTCTTCTCTGCTTCAACAGAGGATTTGTGAGGGGGCTTCTGTTGGGTTGTGCTCCATCTTTGCTCTTCTGCCATCTGAAAGCACACCCCACTCTTCCCACCAAGTGCTGGCATGGGACAGAGGTGCAGAGTGGGTCCGCGTGTTGCGGAGAGGGAGTGAGTGGGTGAAAGATTTTTCCTATGACTGATTCCC
The DNA here is from genome assembly GCA_011801015.1 of Ardeotis arabs. Classification (NCBI taxonomy): domain Eukaryota; kingdom Metazoa; phylum Chordata; class Aves; order Otidiformes; family Otididae; genus Ardeotis; species Ardeotis arabs. The sequence continues at coordinate 3,428 of JAAGAY010138921.1, forward strand.
GTGTGACCTTATGCTGCTGTCTCCAGCAGGGGAAGTTTTAGGGGGAGCACAGCTCCAGCCTTCCAGTAAGATCAGATCATCTGGGGAACACACAGTAGCGGGAGGAGGTAAAGATAAACTTCCTCTCGCTTTTCCCAGCCAGCTGGCTGAGACAACGCTAAACCCTTGTCCAGTGTCTTAATAATAGCAAAGTACTTGGTGACACTGATACTTTCGGAAGTATCACTGTTGTGAAAGATTCAAATGGCACTGCTCAGCACAAGACTGCAAATGAGCATTCAAGTATAATACAAACACAGGAAAGTTTAATTTAAGTGTTAAAATATGTGTTAAAACTTCCAAAGGATGGAAGAGGAGAACATATTCCTATATAATTTTTTCTCCCTTTCTCCTGCTCATAATTAGATCTCAGCTAGTTTGGCATACCCAGATTGAGTCAAACTCTTCCATCTTTCAGTTGCAAATGATTTTATATCGAAAGGTAAGTAAGAATCTTTTCAAGAAAACTCACAATCTAAAGCATGTCAAAATAGCTTACTTCTTCACATGTTTATAATTCTGTCACCTGAAAAATTGCAACACTTATTTCTTTATAGATTTTGCAGGTAGAGTGGCTAGACTATGTAGGTTCCTGCAGCTTCTCTGTCTTTTAGAAGTGCACATAATGTGAACAAAAATAAGGCTTTTCAGTCAGATTTTTACTCCTATCAAAACAGTGGCAGTTACCAATCTGACTACATCAGTGGCATATTTCTTCATCTGACATAAAAGCAAGACAGAAGGGAGAAGGGAAATGAGAAAGTCTTCAACAAGAGATGTCTATTAATGCCAAAATACACTGACAGTCAGTTTCAGCCTTGCTTACTTGCTGTAAGTAGGAACCTAGCTGGGTGATTTTGTTTTGGCACTAAAGTGAGTTCTGTACAACTCAAAATTCAGCACCGAATGCTGAGTTGATGTAATCTGAGACAAAATTGATTTGGAATGTCAGGTGCTTTCTGATGAAACCATAATCTGATCTGTCTCCCAAATATGATAAAGTTCAAATCCAAAAAGTTTGACTGTCCCTCGAAACAAATACTACAGAAACACATATGTTATTTATTTATCTTTAGGTTACTAAGCTTTAGGTTACCAACTTTAGGTTGCTAATGATAAGTACACTATTAACATATACTCATTATTAAGGTACTTGCGGTTAAACTATGTTGCCTCATACGTGCTTATTTTTTAAAAATTTAAAGAAAATTCAGCTTGTGGATATGCAGGGTATTCTGGACCCATGATTTTGTTTAAAAATCTCTTATTTCCCTTGCAATCAAATAGGTTTTATGTTTCCTCATCCTAACATCATCACTGAAAGATTTGGAACCTGCTGTGGTGCTAGCTGATTGCTAATAAATCTTTATTAAGAACTATAACAGTGAGATAATTAAAGTTTATTCTTCTCTTATACTTAGTGATAGTGCTTAGAATTAGTTTTATACTCCCCAACAGTTTTCCTTTCAGTGAAGGGTACAACTTTAAAGAACCATATTTTGCACTGATTTTCTGCATTCTGGGTATGTTAAATTAATCAGCTAGTTTTACAGGCAAAGTAGTGGCTGAAATATAAAAGGAGTTATTGCTTAATTATCTCAGCGTGATGAATAAACCAGCATAGATTTTGTAGCCTTGTCAGAACAGAGCCCTCATCATCCTTTACTGTGTTTCATAGTCCACTGGAGTAACTAAGCTTGGGATAGAGTTTACAGATGCCATCTTCTTGCTCTGGCACCGAGTTCACCTCATGCAGATTTCCAGCTCTCATGTACTTTGAGCTTCCTTTCACATTGTAATGGCAGAAATCCAGCAAGAATGGACCTTGTCCAGTTCTAGATGTGAATTTTTCCATTTTGACTCTTGCATTAAGTTGCTTGGACTGAAGGCCATTGAAGGCCCCTAGGTAGCAGCACAGTTTATCCACACATCTTCAGCCTCTTTGTCAGCAGCATTCAGATGTTCTGCTTGGCACTGCCTTGGAGCCCACCGGTGTGAGTACACAACATAATATTTGTCAAAACTGTTATGGAGGAAACGTTATTGAAAAACATTTTGTCATATAGATTGTGTTTTCTTGCATCTAAATTACTATTTTGTGCACTTAGCCGGGAAGGAGGCAGAAGCATTATAATAAAATTGCTGCCTTTGTTGGATCAGGTTTCACTTACAGAGCCTCTGTGAGGCCAGTTAAGACCTGGCTGTACTTGAATTTTTGCCAAACAAGGTGATTTATGGGCTTCCCCACATAGGGGAGGTCTGCCTAACATTTTTCCTGACACGTAGTTCCCATATGAAGAGATTATGTAGCACATTAGGGAATGCATCATTTCTAGTCCCTTGACAATAATATTCCTGGAAAAGTGAGAGAGAATCCAGTACTTCTGAAGGTGTATTTAAAGCCTCTGCCAACAAGATCATCTTAAAAATTAGACACAGATTTACTTAGTCATTTTGCATCCGGTGCTGCTGACTTTCCTAAGCAAGAAGCTGATAATAAACGAATTCAGGAATGGGTTCATGTCTGCAGGCAAATGCCTGTGGTGCAGAAATAAGAACCACGTGTGGCAAATCTGCTTCGCCTGGAGTCCCCGCAAAGAGAAGTTGCAGCATTCTGGCAAGAAGACTGCTTATAGTTAAAAAGGCTGAGTTTTGGGCATAGGTTTTCCTCAAGTGGACAGCAGTGACATGTCTCGGGAACAGCCCATGAACGCCGAGGGGCTGGTGAAGGCGCTGCATCCCGCTGCAGCCCTGTCCGTGGCCTGAGCTCCCTGTGACCCTGCTGCCTTGATTGTCTGTGCAGCTGAACCTCTGCCGTTTGTCGCTCGGTGTGTTAAAGGTACAATTAAAATAGCAGTAGTATTAGGCTACTTCAGCATTCTTAATTAAACTTGTTCATACCACAGACATGATAGTCTTCGCAGAAAAAAAAAAAAAAAAAAAAGAGACAGTGCAGAGGACAGGGCGTGCCAGGCTTTAATACTCCTTTGCTTGTGAGTCAACATTCTCACATCAGCGGTATTTTAGATTTCCTGTTGTAAAGAACCTTCTAACTTCAACAGATGCTTTTTTTCTTCTTCATCTTTTTCTCAATCCCGAGTTGTGAAAAGCCCTTGTAGAAATAAAACATTCCGTCTGGTTCTGCAGATGAATGCCTGACTTTTAATTAACCCAGTGAATGCACATAGATCAAATTTGTTGTATCCATTCCTCTCTACTTGAATTAAGAGATGTGTTCAGTGCTGTAATGTAGTAAAGTTTATTTTTAATTAACCTGATTTGCACTTGTAAGTTAAAGCTAATTGGTACAGCTCATTCATCGTTATATCTAGGGCCACTGGGAACAGTTTGATTTTCTACCTGCTTGGTTCTAGGCCATGAAAATATGTCCATTACCTGCAACTTTAAGGTTTTTGATTGAATTGATACTAGTATTTGTAGGACTTTAATGTTATAAAACAACAAACTTTTCTTAGAGCTGGGTCCCTGAATCCAGGTTTCTGAATCTTTGTCCACTTTAGCTTTTGCAGTGTGTAAATTATGGATCTGAGTTTTGCAGATTTGACCTATTTTTACTTTTCCTAAGCAGCTGTGAATGATCCTTGAGTAATTTCTCATGTTGATGGGAGAGCATATTGAATCATAGAAAACTGGGGCTTACAGAGCCCATCTCCCTCCCTGTTTCACTCCGGAGTAATGTTTAACTTGCCAGCATGCTGTTGAGATTACAGAAGGAAGAAAAAACAGTGCACCCTCGCTCCCTCCCAAAAAATCCAGGCAAATTTATCCCAATGACTTCTTATCTTTAATCTCGGAAGGATTTTCCTAATGTCCACCTGAGTCTTTCTGGAGTGCTGCAAGTAGTGAATCTTTCAGGAAACAAATGAGCTGCAGCAGAAATGGCCTGGGAAGGATGTCTGGAGGGTAAGTGTAGCAAGGAGGTCATGTTCCATGCTGCTACTCAGCTGCCACAAGCTAAAAGAAATATGTTGCTGGAAAGTTCACTCTAGTTTCAGGGGTGCTAAAAGGAGAGAAGACCGGGACAGCGTGCATTCTGAGTTTACTGGTTCCATTAAAGGAATAAATATTGGCAACAAAAATATCCCTGGAATTCTGTACCTGCTGTCAGCTGGAGCTGCTGAAAAGATATTTGCTTATGGTGTATAGTATTTTCTTTCCTGCCAGTCTTTCCTGAATAAACAATTTAAGTTTGATTTCTTTGCACTAAATAAACTGCTCTGAATGTGGTCCAGCGTTATTCTATATATATGTTTTATTACTTAATTCGTAAGCCTTAATAACCAGCTGATGGTAATATGTCCTTGTAATAGACAAAGATAATTTTTTGTATGGGAGCACCTGATTCCCTCTCCCTGCTAGCCTGCGTTAAGGGAAGATCAATGCGCAAGCTTCCTAGCGTGGCATAAAGCAATCAAGTCATTTTTAGGACCTAAGCAGGTGAGAGATAAAAATCAGATCCCAGGATAGAACAAAATAGGAGCCTACCAGGTATTCGGAGAGTGGTAAGTGGTTGGTGGAACTAAGCCTCCTTCCTGACTTATGTTGTTGTCAGTGTGGGCTGAAATGGGCTCGCAGATGGAACCAGGCAGGTTCTTACTATTGAAATTGTGTAGCCAATGCCGCCTTTTCCTCAGGTGCTACATTCACTGTCAAATAGGACGTTTCCCAAATAGTCTACAGGCCTTCTTTAGCATTTATTCCTGCACAGACTGTGTTGCTCAACATGAGCTGGGCTTTAACCAGTACAGGTAAGCCTTTGTAAAAGGCTGTATGGACTCTCTCTCATTTTAAGCTACACTTTGGTTTCAGATCAGTAAGTAAAAACAGGTAGGGGAAAAATTAGAACAGTTTTCAATGAAGTAGGAGTTTCTATGAAGTGCTTCCTCTGTTTTATTTAATCCTTGTTTCAGATTTTTTCTTCTGTACATACGTTGTGCTGGTTCTGGCTAGGATGGAGTTAATTTTCATCTGAGCTTGGAGAGGAGCTGGAGGCACCTGTGTCTGGGGATCTTTACTAGCACAGCTGGGATATTTTACTAATTAGCTAACAGCTGGGGTCATTTACCCAAATTAGGCAAAGGGCTATTCCATACCCTGTGACATCACGCCCAGTATATAAAGTGGGCATGGGGTTAAGGGGCAGGTTTTGCTGCTGGGGAGTGAGCTGAGCATCAGGATCTGAGGTGAGCTATTGTACTGTAAATTACATGCTGAAGTATATTCTCTTTCTGGTTTTGTTTTCCATCTCTATTTTCTCTTCCTCTGTAGTTCTCTTAAACTGTTTCTATCTCAACCCACAGGTTTTGCCTTTCTTTCTTTCTTTCATGATTCTCCTCCCCATCCTACTCGGGGGGGGGGGAGGGGGGAGAGTGAGTGAGCAACTGTGTGGTATTTTTGCTGCCGAGAGGGGCTAAACTACAACATATGTAGTGTCTTTCTTGAATAAAGTCTGAATAAAAATTTACTAAGAGCATCAGGATTTGACATTTTACTTTTAAAGCTTAAATGTAAGTTTATTGTGGCTTTTAATGAGTTATCTTGTGAGTAAGGATGTACAGATTTGACCGGCAGAAATAGAACCACACAATATGCTAAGCTGTTAAACATTATTTTTAGTTAATAATAAAACTCATTTCAGACTACCTGGACATGTTTCATAACCAAGTTTGCGCTGTGCCTAGTGGTGGAAGGCAGGAAATGGGACTGTGTTTGTCTAGTCCTTACCAGTAAATCTGTAGCTGTCAGATGTAATTTGCACCGACTATAATACCCAGACTGAGAGAACTGTACTTATAAATTAACCCTACGTTTAATAGTTTCCCTGGTGCCAATGCATGTTGGAGAGTCTAGAAAAAAAATCCCAGAATTTAATTGTTATTAGTATCATGCTGGTTTGTATTCTGACATAAAACAAATTTGTTTTATCATGTACTCCCAATAGTATATGGATTTACTATTATTGTGTTATTTGTTTATTGTGATATTCTCTGGACCTTTGAGATGGAGACTTAGTAAAAATAATTAAATAGTGCTGTCCATAGCAGGAAAAATAGTAATAAAGAATCAGACTAATCCACAAACAGAAGCTCAGGGTACTGAAAAGGAAGATTATCTAAGGAGTAATCACAATGTTAATACTAATACAAAGTTAATCCTCTTGAAATAATAAGCTTACTCAAAACCCCAGCACTGAGCATGAAAACTCAGTGCCTGAGTGCAGCTTGAGATGGGCAGGGGTTACATGTTTTGAGAGTGTCAGAGGGCAAATTTCACAGGGCTGGACATTGCCCCATGTCTACCTGACAGAAAGTGGTGTCAGAGCTGACCTATGCTTGAGCGACGCTGCCCTTCCCCGCAGGTTATGAAATAATGATTGCTTTTCCTCTGCATGAATGATGCCAGAAGAAAGGGCTCGGTGGTTTATCAAAATATCATGCTAAACTTCCAGCTCAGGTTATTTCTGTATTTGAAATAAGTTCAAAGGTGAATGTGCATTTAAGAATCTTATAAAACAGCTGAATGCTTGCATAGGACTTCTTAATTAACCTCTCTCAATTGCTCTCTGGAGTCAGTTGTACTTTAAAAGGTAGGAGGATTAAGAGACCTCCTGAAAGAATCACTTGCAAGCCAATAATGTATGAGAGACAGAGCAGTGAATGAATCCACGGGTCCTTTATTATTAACTAATGTAAACTGGCAGGTGTTTCCCTGATGTCTGGTATTTGGAAATGCTGAGCAACTTGAAATCTAGCTCTGCCTTCATAGACTGAACACTTTCTGAGAAGAAGGAAGTCATGCCTGTGATGCAGGACAAGGAAAATCTTGTGCTTTCAAAATGATAATGCTGGGACTGGATCTGTCCCAAACTTGCGTTGAGCTATTTGGAATTTTCCCCTTATTTTGTATGCTTTGTTCCCTCATTGGAAGCTGCTCCGTAATGCATAACTCTACTGTTTCGCCTCTTGCTGTCAGGGCATTTGAAAAATATATTCTAAAAAGCTGCTCACGTAAATGAAGATTCCTGAGATGACACGTTCCATCTTCTTGGACGAAGTGGGACTGGCAGATTAATGGCTGTAAAGCAGTGGCATTTTTTACCCAGTCATAGAGTTGTAAAAGCAGCAGTTGTATCTTCTTTGCAGTACTGGAAAAAGCAACAGTCCATCTTCTTTCCAGTAGTGGGAATTATTTTTTGAGTGAGTTAAATGGGCAGAAGGCTTTCAAGGACTTGCTCTGCACCTCAGAAACTCTTCAGTACCATAATGCTCTGTTTGACACACAGATGTTCTGCCTCTTAACAAGAGCTAGCTGAGAAGCTGTCTCCTTGAAGATCTGCATAACCATCTTGAAAGCCCAGCTGTGAAGCTCCTCATGTTTCCTCCATCTCTACCAGCATACCTGCCTCCAGGCTATCTAAACTGAAAGCAGAGCTTCAAGGGGTAGGGATAGAAAAGGTGGATTTTTCCTCATGAGAAATGTAGCTCTTTGGACTTCCTGTCTGGCACCTCTGTGTAAAATAATAAGCCGAGGCTAATATTATGAGCAAGTGTTTTCTCTAAATGAAATACCTGGAGGGATTCAGTGTTGGTTGGTCTGTATTTAAGTCTAGACATTTTATATTCCTTTTGACTTCCCGACAGTGTCATTCCCTTGAGCAAACTGATTTTGTTGGCAGTGTCCACTCAACAGCTTATCCTTTTTATAACTGGTAGTTGGTTCGTAGGAAAGCTCTTGTTCCTTGTTGGACCCTTATGATGAGAAACAACATAACAGCAGGTACAATTATTTCTGCTTTCCTTCACTTGGTTTGATGAAAAATCTGTGGAGAGAGTGATAGGGAAGGAGACTGGAACCTCTGAGAAGCAGATGTCCATTGCAGGTAATGAATGCTTGGAACTGGCATACCCAAGAGCTTTGTAAGGGATCTGACACATGTCGGGATACAGCTGACTGCTTTCCCTGAAGCTCCTTTTCTGTCAAGCACACTTACCTTTTGACGTATCTGTAACTACCGCTGGGTACAGAGGTCTCAGAGTAGGAGTCAGATAACTCTTTCCTTGATTTATGGCGAGAGGGATAAGAAAGGATATAATGTTCTTCAGGTGAACAGTTTGCCTTTTCCTCCCATTTATGCCTGAGCATGGTTTGATCCAAATGACATCCCCAAAATAAGCGGGAATCTTTCAGGTTTCAGTCACTGTTAACTTTTTTTACAGAACTCACAACAGATTAATCAGGACATTTGTTTGCAAGTATCCCTGGAGATGTGCTGGAGAAAGCAATGATGCTTGTGTTTGTAGTAGACTTTCTGCACAGCAGGTCTTGATCAAACTCTTAAGCTGCTTTCTGATTGGAGTAACACTTCTGTGGCTTAACTATAAAACAGGAAATCCCTTACCAATTATGCAAATTGAAATGTCTTCAAAGTAGTTTCTACAAGTGACCTTACCAGATTATTTTCAGAGATCGTCTACCAGATCAGCTGAACACCAAAGGAGAAAACAACCTTTCTCAATACAGACTGGAGAACTTGGGCATGCAACATCATTGGTCATTGACAGTTATTTTTTTTTCTGATCCTGCTGCTTTTTTTCCCCTTTTTTCCAAGAAACCTGCTATACAGTTGTTTAACATAGGATCATCTTTCTGAGTGCCTGCCTGTCAATTTACAGATGTATTTCATATAGTAGACTACTGGTTTTGATCTCTGAAATCTACCCTAGAATATGACCAGCTGCCAAAATTATCATTCTAGAAATCCTCAAGCTGGCCAAATAACAACTAGCTCTGGTTTTCCAGTCTGCAGCACAAACACATGCAGCCAAGAATGGCAGGATCTATATGGCATTTTCTGTTGTGTATGCTACTTCTGCCTGCTAAGTCTTTGCTCACAAATGACCAATTTTTGTCAAGTACTGTGTGAGAATATTTGACTTTGTAACATTACAAAATTCTGATTGATTTGATCTCACTTTCAGGATTTTCTTTTATTTGGGAAGCAGGTGTTCAACAAATAATGTCATACTTTTAAGACTAATTCTTTTCTTTTATTTTTTTTAACATTGTAGTTTTTAATTAAATGAAGCAATTGCCTAGTAAATGCCTTTCAATTTAAAAAATGACAGCCTAATTACGTGTCCATTTTGCATTATTGAGACACAAAACTTTGGCTGTGAAATGGTATTACTATGTTTCTAGTATAAACGATATTTGCTGGTTTCAGTTAGAAGTTATTGCACTGACAGCATGTATTCTGGAAAGATCAAAATGACTTTAAGAACCTTCCTTTTCAGATTAGCCTTTGAGGTTTTTGTTTTGTTTGTTTGGTTGGTTGGTTTTTTCTTATCTGGGGATGTGAGGTGCTCTGAGAGCCCTAACTCCACACTCCCGTTTCTCTTTTAGAGGACAGCATGGGAAGCGATCTTTCTCTACCTCCTTCCTGGAAACTTGCTAACGCGTGCAATGATGCTGATAGGGAATGCCGTACTGGAAGATTTGGCATCTGAGGGCGATTGGCCCATGGTTGGTTCAACTGTACACAATTTAACAATGCCATTCAGTCTCCCTAGAATAATCCAGTATAGCTGGAAAGCACCATGGCTTGTGAGAGCAAGCAGGCAGCTGGCAGCCAGGAGGTTCCAAATTCTCATTATGCTTCCACTATCCACTCTGTGTAGGATCAGGCTCATCACCTTCCAGCCTTAGTTCAACACCTGCAATGTCTTTTAACCACCAGCATCACACAGCCATTTTGAGTACCAGCTTGTTAAAATGTCACTCGTTGCCCTCAACGCATGCATTGTTATAAAAACATGCAGCCCAAAACAAAATACAGCAGAGGCAGAAATTGGGGAAGAAAGCACACAAATGAGTAAAGAGCATTCCTGAGGAAGTGAAAATTCCTCAAACGTTGCACAAAGCTGCAAAGAATTGAAAGAGTTTGGTCCACCAAAGCGGATGCTGGGAAGCTGGTGCTCAACAGCCTAGAGGAGATGGAAAAGAAATCAAAACCTTGAAACATTATACAAAAAGACTGTATATAAACATTTGTTAGTCAGTGATGCGAATGGTCAAGAAAGATTTCCTATGAATGCTGAAGTACTTGCTATTTTGACAAAAAGCAAGATTCAATTCAATTACTGCTGTGCAGCTAGGTGAACAGAGTAGTCTGTGCACAGAACAGCTGCCAGTACAGCTCCATTGTGAGAAGAAACAATGGAAGGAGCAAGGGAGAAGTTAAAAACCGGGCAAGAATACAATAGCTGAATTGTTAAAAGCCAATTAGATAAACATTAGCAAAGCATTGGATCATATGTTCCTGCTCGTGTATCTGGTTTTAATCCTTCTCCTCAAAATCCACCGCTTCCTGTGATGAAACCAGAAGCCAAAATTATCTCTGCCTGACAGAGGTTGATGAATCTTTTAATGCAGGAATGGGACCTTACCACTAGATTATAGGGAACATAACACTTTCGGAAAAAAAAGTATGAAGGATTCAGGCAATGAAAAAGGGAAAGATCAGGAAGTAGTAGTGGTGGCTAGAAAAAGGCAACATTTGTACTAACTCTGTGGAAAGTGTTTCGGCTGATGCAAGTTGTAGTTCAGTATTAATATTGTAAAAAAAAAAGTTCTGAAAGTTATTATAAAGGATTTATGATTTGTTTTATACAGAGGGACAGGTGTAGAGACAATGTAGCTTCATGATTTAAGTGGGATTAAAAGTGAAAATGAAGATTAAGGTCTTTGCTATCTTCAGTGTTTCTGTTATAGAAATAACAAGGGAATAGGATGTTTTCTGCATAAGATCACTACTGTAAAAAACTATAAGAAATAACTGCAGGGGGGGCTAGAACCACAAAGGGGAAAATGAAGTAACAGCTGAGAAGTTTGGTGTGATATGTTATCTGATGTGATATTAGGACCTAGTTTTTTTGCTGTGCTCTTCAAGTGCCCAGAGACAAATGTGAGTGAGTTAGAGGGAAACTAATACAGAAACCTTAAACTCAGTTTACATAAATATTCTTTCCACTGGCAACAGCTGCTGTTTCTTCTAGTTATTGGACATGCGTACCCCCTCATTTTCTAAAACAAAATATTTAAATCTGTGTTGTACCACATTCTCATACCTCCACTGCATGAAATCCCTGCACCAGCTAGGAACTTGGCTTATACTCTCTGCTCTTTGTAGCCTTCTGTTCCAATTAACAAAGCTGGACAATGTCTGAGTATAAGTGGAAGAAACGTTTAATTGATTGTGATAATTCTTAGAAAATTGGATTCAACTTGGACAGTAAATCCATGTAGTTTGATTACTATACTTACTATAAGTGTCGAGAAGATCAAGTGGTTGCAACTAGGAAAAAAGATAAGATACTGAAATGCCTCAGTGTTGTGCCAAGAAATAACAGAATAAAAAAGACCCATGGAGGCACCCAGGGGGGTTAAGAAGCTCTGATGGTTCAGCCAACACTGAGATTAAAAAGAGATACCTCTTAAGTGTTAAGTGCTGCAGAGAAATTGACAAAATTACAGTATAATAAAACGTTGCATTTGATATCAAAGTGAGCTTTATCCAGCCGGTGCACTAATAGTATTGCTCTCTGGAGTGGAAGGTTGAGGCATAAAATAAAACAGACATGAGAAGGCTACAGGCAGTGCAGGCGAGAATTCTTCAAAAGATGGCAAGTGCCAAGTGGAGCATTTTAAAGTCAAACGTGGATGTTAGAAAAAGATTAAGGTCTGAAATCATGGGACAGGAATAGCTACAGAGAGATTAAGAACAGGTCTAGAAAAAAACAAGGGCATGCCAGCCCTAGAGTAATCCCTGACAGGAAGGCAGGACGCTGTATGAGAAACATGCCCATGATGCTCTGAACGGTGCAGTAAGCCCTAGCCAAGCACAAATGGATACGCTGTACTGACACACTGAGACAGAAAAGTTGAGAGATCATCACAGCACGCTTCCCGTGTGACAACCCTCATAGAAGTAGTCAGCAGAGTGCAAGAAGGCATTCCTGTGCCCTTGAGTCCGTTAACCTCTGCTTGACAAGTTGTGGCAGTGACTGACTACTTACCTGGCTCAGACCTCGCCTTGCTAGGAGGAAGGTTAAACAAGATGACTTTCATGTCCTCTAAAATATAAGGCATCAGATATGATGGGTTTATACAGAAGTTATGAGTACTCATTATAACTATTCCCGTTACACCACAGCAGTTGTCATTTAATAGTATGCTGTCAAACTGAGATGTCACAAAAGATATACAACAAATACTTTGGTATAAAACTGCACTTGCATCAATTACATCTGACAAAGAATGGAATGAGCAATGTATTTCTGGCAGGCAAGTAATTAGTGAAAAGTGGTTTTGACAAAAGGACTGTTTTACAGCTCAGACAATTAAGCTGTTCAGTATTTCTCTAACTGAGCTGAAAGGAACGATCCTTTCCCATGTCTTGCCTCCAAGGCTGTAAGAAATCAGCTGCAGAACAGTATTACCCTCCCTACACAACTCCTCAGCTCACACACCCGGAGTGCTGCTGTGCAGACTGTGCCTTGAGTTTCTTGTTTTCTTTCCTCTGTTACTATGTTCTGCCACTCTGGTCCCGCCTTGTGTGTTAGGTTCAAATTCTTTGTTCCCGTTTGCAAGCTTGTGCCAGGTAGCCTTTTCTGTGCCAGCGTTCCCATTGGCATGGCTCTTCTGTTACTGTCAGAGGGATTTTAAGGTGAAAGCTCTTGGGGTGGAGAACTCTCAGATGCTGACATAATGAATGGTATATAAGCAGGTAGGTTCCAAACCAGAGGAATGCAAGTTAGGAAAATATTAAAAACTTTTTGGGTATAAATATGAAATGTTTAAACCATTTTCCCCTTTCACCACTAAATGCCAACACAAAATACTTAACATAATCTCCATTCATTTCAGTTCAATACGTTGTCTTCTTGAAAGCACGCATCTTAGAAACAAACTGATTTCAGTATAACACGTAGCAGAATAACGTTCAGATTCTCTAATGCAGTGCGACTTTGACTCTGGTAAGTGCTGTAAAGATGATAGTATTCCATAACTGAAAATCAGGTATGTTGGCTTGGAGGGGCATCTGGTGACAATGAATGGATTGATGCTGGTAGGCATGCTTTGTGCAGGTTTGAAACTCACTTCAGTTTGTTATTTGCTCATTGTGATGGGTATTGTTCTGAAGTCACGGACCCGAGAAGGGTTTGTCTGAACAAGAACGTGCTACGTGAGTTACTTGAATCAGCTTATAAACCTGCAGTGTTAAACTGTTCAAAAAGGTGTGTGGAAACACTTGGTTTGGTGTTTGGTTTTTGGTTTTGCTTTGTTTTTTCTTTTTTTTTCTTTTTTTTTTTTTAAACACATAGTAGGTAATCACCTCAACATTTGCTTTCAGTGCAATGTTCTGGGAAAAGATCGGTTGCCATCCTGGGATGAATACATAAGAAATTTTTAGGTAGGAGCAGTAGAAGTGCGTTGCTTGTATGCACAGCATACACTTGCCACTAAAATACAGTGCTCAGTGCTGGTGTCTGTGCAAAATGGTAATTAATAGATAGATAGGAGGGTTCAGACAATGGGCTAATCAATTAGAGGACAAGCGATGTGAATCTTAGAATTCAATGTGCTTTTCTTCTCAATAGGTCTATCAGTAAGGCTGATTAGAGTTTTATTATATGTAGGTGTTTTTGAATATGGAGGTACAAGATATGTTACAGTAGGGCAAGGGTGAAGGATTGGCTTTTTGATCTCAACAGGAGCCTAGCAGTATCCTGGGGCTGCAGAGTGATGTGATGATCTTGCTGGCTATTGGAATCTCTTAGACAAGTTTATTCCTCGTATTGGGAAGAGGATAGGACGATTCTTCTTGTGTTGGTATATATGGAGGATCTGAGCAGTTATGTTCATTCCTTTTCTTCACTAGGTCCTGAGCATGGATGAAAATCTTCTGTCTCACATTGAACTAATAACTACAATTAATTGTCATGTGTCAGGAGTTCAGTCAGGTGCCTGAAGCAATCCTTCTTCCTCTCACAGTTAATTTGGTTACTGGCATTTTTTTTGTTTTCTTTCTCAGAAACATCCAAGATAGAGTGGTAGATAACGTACTGACCAGGGCAAGCAAGCTGGGCGATGACACAGAGGCCCCTCTCAAATGCCTTGCCAATATGCCCTACTAATACGTTCACAGTGAGCTTAAATGCCTGAGCTAGTTTTTTTTTTTTTCCATGTCTGACTGCCAGACAACCTTTAGAAATGTTTTAATCCACTTTCCTACAAAAACAAGGTTTATGTAGTCATGTCTGGGTTTGGCCTCTGGTAGGCTCAGAAGTTGTTGGCTAATTGTCATGAAATAACAGGAAAATCAGAGTGTCAGGGACATTAAGCCTCCACAGGTTTTAGGCAACTGGGTTAATGCAGTGGTAGAAGTTGTGTTCACTAGTGAGAACTTTCCCTGTGGCAGACACCAGGGAATCCAAGAGATACACATCTCTGAAAATATTAAAAGCCGTGATCCATGGAGCTAGTCAGTTGCTCTTGGTTTTTTTATATGGTATCTTTTCTGGGATTATCTTGATATATCTCAAATAAGCTCCTAATCTTGCAAGGCTTTCAGGTCTCATCTTTCCTGTTCTCTACCAACAGCATGGCCAGTCCTTCTTTTTATGGACTAACATTCTTGCTTTAACTGGAAGCTTTAGACATGTTACAGGTTGTTTCTGTAATATGTAATTCATGGGCATGTGAAGGGGTTGAGTCTGATGATCTGGCATTGTCCTCAGGCTTTATTTAATTTGAAGCAAGAGCTCTCCTATACCATTTACCCTGGCTCTGCACCATTGGTTGTACAATGAAACTCTCATGTAGTTAGCAAAGCCTGTTCTTAGAGTAATATCCATCTTGTGGTCCTGAAGTACAGTAATCATAAAACTCTATTTTCACAATGAAAAAGGAGGTCTAGATTTATCAGGATTTATTTTTTTCAAATGGAAATTTCTCTATCATATCTAAAAGGTTGCAGCACTTAACAGAAGAATGTACTGTTCTAGAAAGGTTTGGATATATCAAGGCAAATTCCCTAATGGTAGCAAAAAACATGGCTTAATACTGTGACTGCAACTGAGGGGACAAAAGAACTGTGATAGTCATACAAGGTGCTGCTTTTGATCATAAACTGAAAATTAATCAGCTGTGAAGCTATGATTTTTATGTGCAAAACAAAAAAAAAAAAAGCAGCTTCCCGTAAAACCTTTGTCCTATTCACTGACTGTGTTTCACTAGCATTTCAATCCAATTTAAAAATTTACTCCCTGATCTTGTTTTATCTAAAATACATTAGTTTTACTCATTCATCTTTTTTTCTGCAGCACTCTATGATGACAATTTGTTATTTGAATGACTATTAAAAATTATATATATTATGTTAATTACTATGTGAATGCTACTGTTTATCTTCCTTGATTAAATTAATCCATTTGGTTATTGTGACTTACTAGACTCATAATTTTTGAATCTCATGGCAAAAATATCTGTTTTCACAAAACATGCTAAGCTGATACAGAGCATCTAATTTTCACTGTTAAGGTAATATTATTTTATTTTTAGAAAATAATAAGAGTGAGAAAATGTCAGTAAATGTGTTCCAGAAAAGCACCACCTAACGCGTTGCATCAGACCTTCTCTGGATTCTAGATCATAGAATGGTTTGGGTTGGAAGGGACCTTTAAAGGCTATCTGGTCCAACCCCCCTGCAAGGAGCAGGGACGTCTCCAGCCAGATCAGGTTGCTCAGAGCCCCATCCAACCTGGCCTTGAATGTTTCCAGGGATGGGGCATCCACCACCTCTCTGGGCAACCTGTGCCAATGTTCCACCGCCCTCACTGTAAAAAATTTCTTCCTAATATCTAGTCTGAATCTACCTTCTTTTAGTTGAAAACCATTACCCTTCATCCTATTACAACAGGCCCTGCTGAAGAGTTTTTCCTCATCTTTCCTGTAGGCCCCCTTGAGGTACTGGAAGACTGCTGTAAGGTCTCCTCAGAGCCTTCTCTTCTCCAGGCTGAATAGACCCAACTCTCTCAGCCTGTCCTCACAGGAGAGGTGCTCCAGCCCTCTCATCATCTTCGTGGCCTCCTCTGGTCTTGCTCATACAGGTCCATGTCCTTCTTATGTTGGGGGCTCCAGAGCTGGACGCAGTACTGCAGGTGCAGTCTCACCAGAGCAGAGTAGAGGGGGAGAATCAGACTAGTATGTCGTTCAGCCATGGTTCACTGACAAAACAAATCATTGTCCATTTATTTACTCATTATCTTCAAAATCAGTGCCATGAAATGTCGTAGCAAACCTACCATATATATTCTCAGGAGAAAATCAATATACACGGGCTACAAAAGCTATTAATGTAATAGAAAAAAGGGCATGTGATCCTATCACTACAGAAATCTTGGTAACAATTTGTAATGGCAGATTTCTGAAAAATGCTGTATTTCTCCTTACTAATTAATAAGGACTCAAAGTGGCCTAACAGTCAGAAAAAAAGTGTTTTCATCTTTTCTCAACTTGCTAGCCCTGGATCTCCATTTTGATATTAAATCTGTGCAACTAAATCTGTGTGTTTCTCCAACACGTCACTGATTTTTAGGAAGGATTCCGTGTATATAGTGTAAAAATCTATCTTCATTTACCTATGGTAATATATAAAAGATTTTTAATTTTTGAGTAGTCTCTTTTCCCTGCCTCATTTCACCAAAGATTTCCAAGAGTAGGTATGACTGACCAGTGCACAAGAATTTCTGCTGATGGCTGCTCAGAGGAAAATGAGAGCTGTCTAAAGTGAGTTAATAAATACATTTGGCTATCAGTAAAGGTATAACAAATAAAACATTTTCCTTTCAATTTGTAATATGTGTTTCAGGGTTTAGCATGTGTTTTTTGGGGTTTTAGTTTTTTTCAGTTTCATGTAACATTTTCGTATAGAAACTTGGATTAGAGAGAAAAGGAATATTTCATACAAACACCTTGTTGAAGGAACTGACAAAGAGTTTTGGAGTTTCCCTAAGTCCAATGACTATTCTAAAAAGAAATCCACGTTCTCTAACAGCATTAAAGCAAAGAGGGCTGCCCGTATCCCACACAAATGTACAGCCCGTGCTTCCTCTGTATACAGTACTGCCTCTGACACATGAGAAGCTGACAACTGGAAAAGGAGTGTCACACAAATAACTTCATCAGAAAGAATAGCCGGCACTAGCGTTCCTTTCTAGTTGTGTGCCTGTCAAAAAGTGAAAAGAAAAGGTTCATTGAAGATTCATTTTAGGTTTTTGTAACTGTCAACAGAGACCTGCTCTTCCCTATGATCTTAACTATACCTGATTCTGAAAAGGGATGGCTGAATGAAGTCTTATCCTATATTCTATTTCTGTGTAGGTGCTAGCAGGTCACCAAGCAAGGATTTTCAGTTAAGGTAAGCAAATGTGAATAATAATTCACCACAGAGATTGTTCCCAGGTCTGCATGATGTGTGCACCTTTGCTTCTGTGAAACACTAACTCCATGTGAAGTGGTAACACCAAGAATTCCTTTACAAGAACTGACACGGGCATCTCAAAGCATTCAGCTGTGCCTTTGTGCTGGCTCCGCAGGTTTTCTATGTAGGTCACCGTGTAATGTTTTACTGGGTCCACGGACCACTTTATGGCAGAAAGTGACAATGACTGCTCCCATTAGAATTTTAAATGGGGAGATAGGAAGTTAGAAGTTGAGACCACCCCAAAGAGAAGAGACTTCCCACAAATTATAGGAAAATGGTAGTAGGCTTGTAGCCATGTGTTGGAGGTGAATTTTTTCTTCGAATTGGCCAACAGGATGGGACAGAATGTTGTCAGATTGCACGTTGCAGCTCCACTAGCATTTGCTTAATTTGTAAATAAAAAGAGTGGGGAAAAAAAAAAACCCACAAAGCGTAGTCTTTTTTGGAAGCTTAACACGGCCAGCTGTAATATAAATTAATTAGCATGTGATTCTTACTGAGTATTTTTTTGTAATAAAAAAATGTCATAGTGACAATTTCCCTTTTATATGATTGGGGCTTCTTATACATGACAGATTGTTAACTTTTTTTATTCTTAGATCCCTCTGCCATTAAGGTAGGAAAGCAATCCCATGGTGCTTCCATCAGGGTCTTCAGGAGGCTTGAATTATGGCTCATACTGCTGTAATTAAGACTTGAAGCTGGGAGTTTGCCTTTTACCTGAGTCTACCTTTAGCTGGCAGATTAAGCTGCTGTTAAATTTCTTTCCTAGGTTCTAAAGCTCAGAAGAATTTTCTTTGAGTGCAATGAAGGGATCTCTGGTGTAGGTTCAGGCTTAACCAGCTCCCCACTGTTGGCCACACAGCTCCTGAAACTGTAAGAAGTTTTGAAAAAATCCCACCACTTGGGGACAAGACAGGAACAGATACCAGGTATCTTTTAGATAGGCTGCTCCTTGCCTTCTGAAATTTCAAGGTCTAAATGAAAATACTTTCTTCCAAGGAGAACTGGCAGAGATGTTTCCAAATCTTCCTCCTGGATGGAATATGGGCAGCCATCTTTGCTTCAATGCTCTTCAGTGTGTCTGTTTTTAAAATCTTCATCAGACCTGGGGACTGCCCCAAGAAAGCATCAGTAGATCAAGCAGGTTAGGGAACAGACAGAAAAGAGTGAAATAATCCCAAGCTGGGTGAGTGGTGGGGAAGCAGGAAGGTAAGTACTTTTGAAATATTTTCCCTTTGCATTCCCAGCTGAGTATTTTGGAGGTAACTGGCTGTGTGGGTCACAGTACTGAGACAGTATCTAGCAGCTGAGCATGACAAGGACAAAACACACTTAGCATAAGTTCTTCTTGTTTCCTATATAGAATGGTCACAGCTCAGGTTAGAAAAGCCATTATTGCACTTGGCAGAATAAATTAAAGGGGGGGGAGCGGGGAACCAACAAAAAAACCCCCAGGATTCCATTTAAGAAGTGTAGCATCTGTTCCTTCCAGTGGAGGGGGGGGGGAGATCTCACTAGAGATCAAAACAAATTGATCAACACAATAATTATTATTTTTCTCATGGCTCCACATGGGAGATTGCATGTTAAAATCAAAAAGAAAACCACCCTGGTTAGCATTTATGATACCTATACAGTGGTTATGTTAGGAAAGGATCTGACCAGTGTAGATTAAAATTGAGCTCCTTTAAATAATTACTTGAAGCAGGGCTTATGCTATTCTGCTTGAGGGCTTCTGGAAGTGAAACTCCCAGAGCTTTCATGTCCTCAAGGTATCACAGTTTTTACTGTTTTGAAAAGTCAAGCAAAAGATAATTTGGAAAGCATTAGATCACATTTCTGAAGGACAGTTCTGGTACAGTATCTATCTTGCTAAGATCTGTGTACTTGTTATCCTGATTCTAGTGATTGAGCTCTGAAAATATGCTTATCTATTTGAAGCAAATGCTGTGACACAGAATTTTGTGGGAAAAAAACCGGATATTTTAGAAGATAAAACACAATGGGACTCTCAAACTCACAGGAAGGAGTAATTCTGAGAAGAGGGAATGGAGAGGGAAGTGTGAGAATCTCAAGACCTGCACTAAGATGATAAAAAATAATAGTATTCCAGAGCATAACACAATGCCCTTTTAACCTTCCTTTTTAAAAACCCCCTTCACTTTCATGACAATAGTCTTTTTTTCCACAAGGCAACTTAAACTTTCATCATTAAATGATTTCTCTATAATATACTACAGAAATACAGTTCAAAGCCAATAGTGTTGTGTTCAGTAGACTGTGTCAGAGAGCATTACATCTATGTGTAAAACAGAAATGAAGAGAAACTGATGTTATTCAAGAAAGGTTCCCTATTTTCCTCAGCTATTATATTTGATGTATATTAATTTTTAGAAGACTGCTCCAGGAGAACTATTTTCTTAAAAATAAAATCAATGCATAAACTTGTGACCCTTGACTTTACTACTGTCTAAACTCCTCTGAGGTTCTTGCCAGATGAAACAGATAGTTTGCTTTTAGCAAGAACTCAGTTGAATAAGGAAGAAAAAAAAAAAAATCCGTGCCCAAAAAAAAGCATCTCTTCATAGGAAAATACATTAAGCAGTGAAATAATGAAGAAAATTATAGCTAATTTAGACTGACAGTGTTTTCCAACTAGGCAGAATGAAGTGAACTTTTAAGACAAGATATTGAGCTAGATTCTTAAAGGATGTAAATAAGCATAACCATTTTCTTCTTTATGAGATAGTCAATGATTTTATTTTTAAAGGCAGTTAGAAGAGACAGAGCTTCAGATTCTCAGAAGCGTGGAATATCAATGTAAGCAGGATAGAGTGTTTGAAGCTGGGTAGATCTCATTCCTACTATCTTTATCTTGGAAGGTTGCAAAGGATAAAACTGGCTTGCAAATAATTCAGATCACCTTGATTTTTCTGAGGCTTTTGGTTTCTGTAAGGGCTTTTGTCATTCATTCAGGGACCATGAAAGTACATTGTTTCTGGAATGTCAGCATTCTTCTCCTTGAAAGGTGGCACAGAATCAGCACAGTCGTCATGAGAAGCAGGGAATATATTTACAGAGTTGTTTTTATGACCTGTAAGAGTCTGCCGTACAACATCAAACTTGTCTGTAATGTGATATGCTATTCAACTTCTGGACAAGGAAGAGTTGAAGGAATCACTATGAGTTTGAGAACCTTAACACAGAACAAGTGATCTTCAAGACAGAGCGTAAAGAACAACAGCTTCTAGGAGCAAACTGGAGAGTCCTCTAGACCCTATATTCTGCTTTCTCCTTACCCAAAGAGAACAGGCATTTCAATGAATATTTTAAGAGTAGGATGTTTGAATGAATATTAGCCATCTGCCTGAAGACAGATTTCGTGCTTCGGGGGTAAAAAAGTAAGGGACTGATTTGCTGGAAACCTTGATCCTCTCTGGTACAGTTTATATAGCTGGCCCCGGGTTTCAAAGGGTTGTCTTTCTACAGGTGATTTAATGTAAACTGCGTTCTCTGAATACAGACATGACTGAACCAACTATATTTCTTCTATAGAGTATAATCATGAAAACCTGTCACCTTTGAAAACATAGCTAAGGCAACACATATTTACAGAGAGTAGGAACATAGAGCAGTAATGCTGTTCACAGAGAATCGCTTGCCAGGATGTCTGAGCAGTATATGCTGTTGTTTCAGTACAGTGTTGTGTGTGAACTGACATCTCTAGTGTCACTTTGCCAGTGCTCAGGTGCAAGATGATGTGGACCCTAAGTGTAGCTACAGGTTAATCACAAGAACTTGCAGCATTCACATGCACTCCACCTGGCCCCTTCACATGTCTGTGTGAAGGTCTCCTCTGGATAATTTGCAGCCAGCAGATGTTAGGAAGCTGTTTCCTATTGCTTCTCAACTACTAGACACTGCTTCCTGACAGAGATCTGTTGTCTGAAGATCTTCATACCAAGGGATCATGTAAGAGGATAGTATCATTCATGTTCAGCTAACCTCTTTGAATTTGCCCTAAAGGGAGCTATGACATCCTTGTCCATAAGAGCAGAAGATTAGTTTAACTACCTCTCTAGTGAGAGGTATTGCTTCTCCTCTTAGATTTGATACCTGACTAAAAATAGGGCTGGACTTACCATTCACTAACCTCTCAGCTGTGGGTGCAAAATTTACATTTTAGCAGGCATCCAGTGAATGAACTTGATCAAGGTCTCGGAGAGGCATGTAGATCCAAAGTTTGTGGAAACTTCAGAGATCAGATAGCCAGTCTGTTTCCTGCAGCATTTTGCAATAGCTCGGAGAAGCAATTACTGTATCCTAAAAGAATGCAAGATAAATACTTTTCTCTAATATATTGTCATGGTTTAGCCCCACTCAGGACCAAACTACACAGTCTCTCTCTCTCTCTCACTCCTCCCACCCTCCAAGGGAACAGGGAGAGGTAATGTAAGAAAAAAAAAAAAAGCTCGAGGTTTGAGGTAAGGGCAGGGAGAGATCCTTAAAGTTACTGCTAGGGGCAAAACAGACTCGACTTGGGGAAAACTATTCGTTTATTATTAAAACCAAACCTGGATAATGAGAAAGAGAACAAGATAACTTCCCCCCACCCCTCCCTCTTCCTGGGCTTAACATTATCTCTACCTCCTTCCCCTCCAAGTGGCACAGGGGAAGAGGGAATAAGGGATACGGTCAGTGCATCACATAACGCTTTACGCTGCTCCTTCCTCCTCAAAAGAACTCCTCACATTCCTCCTGTGCTCCAGAGTGGAGTCCCACCCACGGGCTACAGTCCTTTGTGAAACTGCTCTAGCGTGAGTTGTTTTCCCATGGGGTGCAGTTCCTCAGGAACAGGCTGCCCCAGTGTGGGCCCTCTCCGCCTGCCCTGACATGGGGTCCTCCACGGGCTGCAGGTGGATCTCTGCTCCTCCGTGGGCCTCCATGGGCTGCAGGGGGACAGCCTGCTTCACCATGGTCATCACCACAGGCTGCAGGGGAATCTTGGCCAGGAGCCGCATTACTCCTCCCCCTCCTTCTTCACTGACCTTGGTGTCTGCAGCCATTCCTCTCACAATAAATTCTTCACAACCAGCTCAGGCAGACGCCTCTCAGGTTCTCTTCACTTCTCCTCTCCTCTCCACTTCTTGCAGCCAGTCCGGGCCGAGCTGGGCCCAGTCGGCTGCCCAGTGGGAGGCCAGAGGGTGAGGCCTGCAAGGCCCACAAGGCTGGTGCCTCCCCATCTCGGCCCCCGCTCAGCTGCTTCACATCTTCTCCCCTTTTTTTTTTTTCCTGTTTTCCCCTTCTTAAATGCATTATTAGGGAACATTCTGCTACCAACTGGCTTGGCCTTGGCCAGCAGTGGGTCTGCCCTAGGCCTGGCCAAGTCCACTGGACAAAGGAGAGCAACCTGTAGCAGCTTCTACCACTAAATAAAACGAGGACGTGTATAATATGTTCTTTTGTAATTTCCTTAGAGGTGAAAGGCTGCTTCTTACTACTTGTTTAGTTTCAATAAAAATAAGAGGAAATACAGAATTAATGTAGTTTACAGCTCGCTTTTCAGACTACAGATGTCTTGATATGCAGTTGCAGCCAGGTAAGGACCATTATCACAAGAGAAACTACCAGTTCAGGGATAATGGGAACAGATTCAGCACCCTCCTGCTCATATATTGATGCTTTTTCAAATTATTTTTTAAGCAGGGCATCTGTGAAAATCAGATTTGTTCTAGAAACAGAGGAATTTGAATAATAACAAAATGTTAGGGGGAGGAAAAAAAAGTTAAGTTTTTTAATATTAAAAAATCATCAGTTGTCTCCATAGCATGTAAATGCAATGCAAAAACTTCTGTTATTATTTTATAAATGTCAATAAGAATGAGTCAATTAATTTATAATTGTAGCTATAAGGATTCTGCTTATAAAGTGTACAATATATAAAGAACAAAATAAAGACTTCTATTCAGTTAAGGAACAATTGAAATTAACCTATGCTTTGATTTGTCCGTGGCAGAAAATTAATCCTTCCTTCCATTTCAAAAAGAAAAACTTCTGTTTTTTTATGTTTGAGCTACTAAATCATGACATAATTCCACAGTATATGAGAACTGGTGGCAGCCTCACTGAAATGCATTGGCACAGATCCACTACTTTCAGTGAGTCTTGAAGCGGACTGTCACATTAAAGATTTGAGCAACCAAAAAATTGTTTTGAGTGGAGTTAGATGACAAAATACTAAATACTGTTTCATTTAATAAATTCCAGGGATGTGTGGTCCTGACGTGTGTGTGTGTATGCGTGTTCAGGTTTTCACTTAAAGCATTTGAAGTTCAGTTGCATAATGTGATTTCATACATTGAAAGATTGCAAACAAGTTGAAAAAACAACTCACAGAAACATTTTTCCCAAAGATATATTTGATGAAAAATATCAGCATTAAATATATTTTTTACAAAATCAGTTTTGTTTGGTAGTTGGAACCAGACCTAAAGCTTCAAATGTCAGCTTAAAAAAATTCTCAAACTAAGAGTAGTCTGTGAGCCTTTAGTTTGTTCTTGCTCAGTTTATGACAAGAATGCTAAAAGAAACCAAGGGATACAAACATCCTTTCACATTCATTTCTTTGTCTGTGGTCATGTTTTTAATGTCCTAAAACACGACCAGTGTCTATGACCTATCTGCTCTTTCTGTTGCAAATAATTGCAGTAGCTTCTGCTCTGAATCATGTTCTGGGCACTGAAGAAAGAAGGAAACAACAGCTGATGCTGCCCATTAGCTCAAGATCCTAAGCATTTGGAGGCCAGGTCGAAGCCAACTTTTAACATATACCTTCTGCTGTAGCTGGGTTCTTTAGGTTCTCTCCTTAGGAAAGTTGGAACTGATTTAAATCACTTCTTGCTCACTTCATCTCTGCTTTTGCATTTGCGTACTTGATTGACCAATGACACAATTTTTAATAATATTTTTTTTTCCATAATAAAAGTTAATGGCAAAATTCACAAGAAGGTACTATGCTGGTCCTTCAACTTCATTCTAAGAGCTGCTTTTCCCCTTCAAAATACTTTGCCTCTTTCCCCAACAGATAGGACACGCGATAAAAGGGCATTGACATAAACTGCTGAGTAGAAAATATCCATTTACCTCCAATATGAGCCTTCTCACTTTCATAATTAGGTCCATCCCACGTTAATATTTTTCACTCCTGTTTTGTACCTCCCCTTTAGGAGTAGGACTCCAAGAAAACCAAAGGTAAATTTATGCTCTAGAAGAAGCTGTCAGGCTACATTCAGAGCTGACCTAACCTAACAGACTGTCTAGTTAGCTGTGGATGTGAGTCCCAAGGGGGTTTTTTACAAGGTTAAGGATGCTACTAGGGCTGAGATTGGTGTTGATGCCAGTAGCTACTGGTAAACACTGACTGGAGACAGAGAGAGGCCAGAAGAATCAACAGGTTCTGCCTAAACCTGGTGGTGTTTTGGTATACTTTTCCAAGTCTGGGTCTGATAAGATGCTCTGGACAGATGGAGTTATGATTAAAGTTAGGCGCTGCAAGGGTCAGTAAGCTAAATTTATGAGAATTAGGAATTTTTTGTTACATTAAGTGATTTAAGGGTTACAAAGAATAGGTCTTTCACATTGGTTCAGTGACTTAAGATTTCTAAAATAATAGTGGACTGCTAACTATGTTTTCTTTGAGCACATTAATTTTTGTAATTCCATTTTTTACTATTTTTAGGTATGTTTTTAGAACTTTGTGAGTTTTTGGGGGATATTTGAAGAAATAAGAGTCATAATGGAGTAAGTATTCTAATTTTTATGTGTTCTTGCTATGCGACTCATATGCAATCTTTTTGCATATTTTAGATTTTTACCTGTGATTTTATGTTTTTCAAAGAGATTAATTTTAAAAGAAACAACTGCTCACATTGTTTGCTTTTTGTTCATGAGGAAAACGCTGAGATATGAGACAAGAAAAAAGTTTCATTGGGGTAATTGTGATTTTCAAGAAGTCTAACAACATTATAATCTGCACTGTTAGCCATTTTTCTTTACACAAGACATTGATTAAACTCCATATACAAAAAATATCTGACCTTTTTCTGTTTGCACTCCAAACAAAACGTGGCCTTTGCTGTACTAGCAGTGCTGTCTATAATACTAGGGGTAATAGAAAAAAGATAAAAAGTTTTATATAGATGTAAGTAGGTTGATGAGACTAGCAATGGTCCTTTTGGCTTGATTTTCTCTCTCTTTAGGACAGGGATGCATGAAATGGGCTGTTAGCTTTTTCATGTTGGGCCTCTTCTAGTCTGCTAAACATGGAGAATGTGAAATGTAACTGATTGTGTTAAACAAGTTATTTTAGGCACAGCTCCCAGGTATTCACCACTGAGAAGAAGCTGGAAGGGATAGTAACTGCGCTGTATGAGAAACAGCATTCTTCCTAATAGGTGTTGACTGAGGCTTGAAGTTTAGGCTTTGTAGGATTACCAAAAATTCCTTCCTTTGCATTAGTGATTTGAAGTATTTTTTCATCAATTAAAATAAGTTAGGTGAAATATACAGTCATCTTGTATCAATAAATCCAGAGAGAGTTGTAGTACTCAATATCAGTTATTCACCAATCTTTGTAAATTATTGAGACTGTAATCTCTTCAGGGCAGTCATTGTCTACTACGTTGTGTTTGTACAATCCATAGCGCAATGTGCCTCTACTTCTGATTGCCTTCCCAGTGCTATCTCAGTACAAAATATAAGCATTGTCATTATAATTCCATCGTATTTCCTTCTTCTTGTAATCTGTTTTGTCACAATTCACAAAATGATACCACCAAGACTCAGAATTATCACTGCTTTAGCCGTAATATGAGAACTGACAGCAAGAAGCAGCACTATGCTTTCTTCTGAGAGGGAGTCCCCTGATAAAAGTAAAATTTAAGACCTTTGAAAGGCCATTTACTATTTATAATTGATGTGCCTCTGTGGCAGGTATGCAGTCTTAAAATAGAGGAGAGTAATGTCTAATATTTATATCACTTCAGTGAGTAAAATGAGTGGTGGGCATTAGCAGACCAGGTAATGAACGATGAGTTCTACTGATACTGAAGTTTAGAAGGTTGTTGTGGAATCCTTTACACTGATATGTTTGAGATAAGCCTACTAGCACAAAATAGGTATATCATTACTATAAAGACTGAATTCTAAATTCATGAACATGCTTGCATAATTACAGCAGTAAAAGCAGCAATAATAACAATAAACAAGATGTAATCATTATTAAATAGGAGTACATTTCCCTTTTCAAGTAGTCTTGTTGGTACTGTGGTGAGGAAGCTCACAGGAGACTGAGATGAAATCCCAGCCTGACACTCAGACCATGATTTGTAGACATTGACTTTGGCTCCCAAGTTTTAAGATTAGTCTGCAAACCACATTTCCATTACTTGTTCTTGTGCTTGTGATTTTTTTAAATCAACCTCATAAATGCATAAAGTGTGTAGTACTTTAAACAAAGTATTGTAGATGTGTTACTATCAATTATGTCTCTTTTATTCCCTCCCCAAAAAGAATCATTTCTTACTCCTCACTGTTGTTTTTTTCCCCTTCAATGATGTATTATATTAAGTCCTGAATATTGAGAATTTGCAGGGCCTCCCGAGTTAGATGCTTGATTGACTCCTGCTTCAGATTTGATGAGATCTTTCTCTGCCTGTCCTGAAACTGTGCTTGGACAGACCAGAGAATAGCATCGTATGAAGCAGAGCTGTAAGTGCTGGAGACAGGAGGGCAAGACTCACAGCTGAACAGATGGGAAACAAGGTCTGAGAGAATTAGGAACAAAAGTATTAAACCTATGTATCCTCATGAAACCAACTTCAACTTCTCTGTTAATTGTCTCGCTATGTTGCAGTAATCTTCATCCTAATTAAACAGCAAACTGAAGAAATCTGGAATTGCCCTAACAGGAATCTGATGCTTTCTTCACATCCCAGGAGCTGCTTTAGCAGCCACTCACAAAGTTATTTTCAAAATACTAAGAAAGAAGTTTGATATTGTCAAGTCTTTGGGAGCGAGATAGGAAAACCTCCAAACTTAGCTTTGGAGAGCCTGTTCAGTGCAATACAGAAACATCCTTGCTGAAGTGAATGATGTAGCTCCGTCTTTCAGTCACTAGAGAAAAATAAAGTGCAGCGATACACTTTGCAGGAAAGGGGCTTGATAGTGGTGTTGAGGCAACACTTCTGCCATGTAGATCTGTGTCTCAGGTCACAGCCTTTTTTGCCATTTCTGCCATCTGCATGTTAGCTCCATCTCTAGCTCCAGTTTGGGGTGAATCAGCTGATTTCCTAGGTAGCAAGACTTAGGAACAAGGCAAAAGCTTACTGAGAGGTTAGATTCATCTGGAGCTCTTTGACTTCAGGCTCAGACACACACCTAGCTATCAAAGGGAATAGCCAGGAAAATCCAGGGTAGAGATCCTCAATGGCTATCAAAGCAAAGCGAGTAACACAGGTTTAACTTCAAGCCTTAAGAATTTGTGTTTGCCGAGGACGCTTATCATAAGCATATACGATTGTCTGTGATTGTTAGTGGGTTTTGATGTCCCTTATTTACTTCTAATGAAGCAAGTATGACATCTGTTGATATCTGTCTTAGGTGGGCTCTCTATGATAACGCACTCCTCTAATGATAACAGCACTTGTGTGCACGCTTGCCTTCAAGGTCTGAAGTATGACGCAGCTGCTATCAAATTTCCATGCACTACTGCTTTTCAACAGTCAGCCTCTTCCAAGACAAAATGAGGACAGTTGAAAGCATCTCAGTATGAAAACAGTATCTTGTATATATGTACAACTTGCCCGAGCAAGGATATATCATCATTTTTCTACAATGTGAGCCTGTAGCGTGCTGCGAGCAGCCTGTTTAGCTGGTGCCTGAGGTGGCAAAGATGGACTGCTATAGTCTGAACAATCCGTCCTTACTCCATCTGCTGCTGCTTAGAGAGGGTCAGCTTGTGTGAGAATGAGGAAGAGAATGGCAGCCCATGTAAGTAGCCCCAATCCAAAGCAGACATTGTCCCTACCACCACATCTACCTCAGGCCTGCTAGGGAAGGGTCAGAAAGCTTCTCTCTCTGGGATCCCCAGATCCTCTGGGTTCTATTTCTGGTCCTGTCTTATTTTCAACCCATATTATCAAGAGTCTGCCCTTCCTTTGTTAGGGAAGCTGCTGGGAAAGAAAACTAGTTTATCTGAGGTAGGGGAATGGGAGGTGTATGCTAAAGGTAAGAAGATGCCTTTGGAGGTGGGGAGGAGGGAGGAGTTCTGTGTCTTGGATGGGTTGGGGGGTATAGAGTGAGGTGGAGTGAAGAGAAAACATGCCAGAAGAGGGGCGGGCTGAAGAAGGGGGAAAGGAAAGATCTCTGTCCCTCTCTGCACCTTTCCAAGTGTCTGTTAGGCACAAGACCTAAGCCTACATTTTTACATACGGTCTTTCCCCATATCTGACTGCTTGCTCCCAGGCCTACTCAGTTAAATCTGAGTACCCTCCTAATACTCTTCTGACTTCTCCCAGCCTTTTGTCTCCCTCAGCTCCCCATGCCATCTCTTCCACCCCTGAAAAATACAATCCTTTTTCTGCCTCAGGACAGCAACATTCAATTTTGCTTTGGGAGCTATGTAGCTTTGGGTCGTCTCTGCTATAAGGTAGTCCAATAGTTTCCCCAAAGTGGGGAGTCATCATGTTGTTAATTTGTACAATACTTAAAACACTGCAAATTTCTTTCCTACTATAAGAAATATTCTGATAGGAGAAAAGGAGTTACAAAATTACTTCAGGCTAGAAAATAATTATAGTGAAAGTAACAAACTGACATTCCTTTAATGCCGAAATTCTAAGTAGGGATCTTGAAAAAATACTTTAATGTTGCACAGAGCTGCCCATTCCATCAGCATTCTTTAAATCAGACTTCAGGGAAATAGGGTGCTAGCAAAGGGTAAGGGCTTTTCTTATTTGCTCAGTGAATGTTTGCTGAACAATAAATATTTTTTTTGAATTGAGGTGTGACTGGAAAGTAATCTTATGATGAAATGTGCTCAAGTGTTTTCAAGTACAGCTTGTTCAAAGGAAAGTACTTAAAAAAAGGGAGTTGTCTTAAGTGTGATCCCAAAGGAAACTCTTTCCAGTACCTAGCTGAAGCAGCATATTGCTAATGTGAAATATTTCATTATCAGATATAAAGTATTGATTGATGGTTGGTTACATTCTAGTAATGAACCATCTTGAAAATACAGATCAATCTGTCTTTGATTCCTAAACTGTGTTCTAATGCACAGTGAGCTTTTTTCTCTGTACTGTTCCATTTTGCTTAATTGTCTATCTTGTTGTTAAGTACCTGAGAGAGTCAAGGGGTTTTAGCTGAATCTGGAAAGAGTACGCTAAGCTATTAAATGTAGAATTTCTAATCTAGTCTTAGATTTAAAATGTTAGTCTTCTATCAAAATATTAATCCAGGTGTGACCATTAAAATCTTGAGTTCTTTATACCAACTTTTATTGACCATCAAGCAGATGTGCAGTGTAGTTAAAATGCATAGAATATGATATGACAAAAATAAGTTATCTTTAAAACCATTCCTTAAGATTAAGAACCCATATCATATCCCAAGCACAAATACAGGCTGGGCGGAGAATGGATTGAGAGCAGCCCCGAGGAGAAGGACTTGGGAGTGCTGGTGGATGAGAAGCTCAACGTGAGCTGTCAATAACAGTTGGAGTTGATGATGTTAGAGGTCTTTTCCAACCGTAATGGTTCTATGATTCTATGAATGTGCACTTGCAGGCCAGAAGGCCAGTATCCTGGGCTGCATCAAAAGCAGCATGGCCAGCAACCTGATCTGGTTGGAGATGTCCCTGTTCCTTGTGGGGGGGGGTTGGACCAGATGGCCTTTGAAGGTCCCTTCCAACCCAAACCATGCTATGATTCTATATATACACACACGCATATACTATCATGTCTGCAGTCATAATAATTGGCATATTTTTCTTCACAGACTAAGGTAAAATACCACAACGAGTCAGAATGCTGTTTCCATGATGCTGTAGGATTTGGGACAAATGTTATACAAAGTATAACTAACTGTGTGTTTTCCTGTCCTGCATGAAGAGAATCATTTCTTGGTGATCACCACAGAACAAAACCAGGACATCATCCACTAGCAGCTCTAATTCTTTCTTAGCCACATTTAAAAAACCTTGATATTCAAATGCTGACTGGGCGTGGTTGTAGGAAACCTCCTCTAGTTCACTCTGCTTGAGTAGTGGAGTTGGACCAGATGACCTGCAGAGGCCCCTTCAATCTCAACCGTTCTGTAATTCTGAAAATTGAGTTTATAAAGATAAAGCCTTTACCTAAATGGAATTCAAAGACAAATGTTTGTTAAGCTTGAAGACTAATAGACAAACATTTCATGGCATTTTCAAACTCTTTACTGAAGATGTAAATCTTCCCTGTCCAATTCCATGATAGTTATCTGCTTCCTTTGTGTACTTTATTAGGTAGACAATATCTTCGTATGCTTCTCTACAAACAAAAGTCTTAACTCTGGGACTTAGTTACAGCTACAGACC
Source organism: Ardeotis arabs (assembly GCA_011801015.1). Taxonomy (NCBI): domain Eukaryota; kingdom Metazoa; phylum Chordata; class Aves; order Otidiformes; family Otididae; genus Ardeotis; species Ardeotis arabs. The sequence goes on from JAAGAY010138921.1 coordinate 34,666, forward strand.
TAGAAGGATTGTATGTTGCTAAAGTACTATTGCAACTAAATTGCCTGCACAATACAACTGAAAAGAAAGTCTATATTTTTATTAACTTTAATTAAAATTTACTAGAAAAATATAGGTATAAAGTTCTTTATTATGTTAAGTGAATTTTCATTAGAACTTTGATCCAGCAGAAATCCAGTATAGTAATGAAACCTCTTAAGTACAGCGCTACATAAGCCTTTGGGAATTCATCACCCATAGCAGATTATCGGAAGCATATGGTAAAAATGGGATAGTAGGAAACAATCAAGTGTGGGAACACTGAAAGACAAGGGTTGTTTTCAGTCTTTGACTTATAGCTGTAAGTTCAAGGAGAATTTTGATCCCGTTGTTGAAATCCAAAGCAAATGCTAAGACAGTTTACTCATCCAGCATAGATTCTGTGGGAAGATCCAAGACACACTTCTACTCCAGAAAATGACAGTTCTTGTTTGGGATCCCTATCCTAGGTCTAGCTGTTGTTGGAAAAAGTTTAGTCTGATAACCTGTTGGGGACAGAGCAGATATTTTTGAGATGATCATATTAAAGAAAATGCAACTTTGTGCTGGAAAAGCTCTGATTTTCTTTTGCTAACTAATTGAATTATTGCTGTATGTATGTAAAATGGGTTTTTGAGTGTATGTTACTATGGAACTGCAAATGTCATCTCTGGGATAAGACAGACCTATTGGTGATGAATGTGCCAGTAAGTTTCCCCTTTCTCTTTTCAGAAATTTCTTCAGAGGCATATGTATCTTACAAGTGGTGTTGTGGTTTGCAGAACATCTGCTTTGTTACAAAATCAAACTGTTGAGGAAATATATGTTGAGGATCACTTCATTATCAAAATCCTTTGCTCTAGAATTATTCATGAACTGTTGTAGTAAGTCTGTAGCTAAGTGCAACAGAGAAGGTAAAACTGTAGCATATTTCTGAATAGAGGATTGGGCAATAAACAGGACTAATTATATATCATATAAATGTCATGAGACAGCAAAGTAGAGAATTTGAAAGAAAAAATGGCTATTGCTGCTGACTGGTAATTTATCTTTTAATCTAATTTTCTGTGAGCAAATACATACCAATATCTCTGAAAATGACTCACCACAATATTTGGTGCTTACCACTCTGGCAGAAGTTCTAAGCATTACTTTGGCACTTAATTTCAGTTATGCTGTTGTACCACCTCTGCTTAATAATATGTGTTCTTCTGCAGTACCTGCCCTGTAGATTTCCTATCTCTAGGAAGCTATATCCCATAAAGATCCCAATACCACGTATTTTTCCAAGAAAACTGATGATTCCAGACGGGGAATTAAGAGTCAGCAGAGTGATTTTCCTTTGGTAACTGCTGATTTCTTTGTTTGATCTCTTTTCTGGAAGAGAAGCCTAACAAATTCCTCTGTTTAGCTTGGGCTTCGGGTATGAAATTATCCTAAGCACATGGATTGTGAGCACTTTCATCTCTGTCCTGTGATCTGGTAAAAATGTCCTGTCTTCTCTGGCAGACATTCTTAAACTCTCCCTTTTGATAAAATCTTTAACATAACATGGGTGCAGTGTTTGCTGATGATACTTTTTTTTTTTTTTTCCTAGTTTGCTGCACACCCGTGAGAGAGAAGCAAGAGGGGAAGTCTTGCAATCTTGAACTACCCTAGATTTAAACCTGTGTTTGAGGTGGGCCATTTGTCAAAAGACACTAAGCATATTGGGTAAAAATAGTGCACCTTCCAGCTATTTTTCATCATGTGTTACAATACATCTAACATTAAATTTAAATTTGTTTGACATGCATTAACATTAAGTTGTAAATAAATTTTCATATAATATTCTCTTCAACATAAAATGGGCCTTTATTCTTGACTCATAAGTTACTGAGCTGGACTTTGGTCCCGAATGTTTGGCTGTAAATGCCTGTCAGTGAGATGCTAGTGCAGAATTTGACCCTTTTGCACAGGAAAGAGGACTCGGTAGGTCTGCATATGAAGAGTTTTTGTTATAGAATACAATATTCCAGGAAAGTATTGTTCACCATTTACAACTGTGTTTACAATGTGACTGATATTGCTCCTGTTTTCTATGTGGCTAAAATTTATTCCTAGTGAATTTTTTTCCAAGACTTTTAAATCCTAAAAAATATTTTTTCAATCAAATACAGAGATAATTTTAATACAATTTGTGTGTTTGGCTTCTGTGGTCATAATGTAGATATTTAATCATGGGATGCTTCATGGTCTCAACGTGTAGGAATTTTTTTATTTCCCTTTAGTATTTGTCCTCTTGCAAGAATCTGTTTTCTTACACAAGCATGGTATATGCTCTGATAAGCAAACAGAGTATTTTAAAGACTAAGGATTGTTACTGGAATTTTTTTTTTCAAGTTTATGCTCTTGAGGTTTAGCCAAATTTAGATAGCAGCTTTTTAAGATTTGAAAGCAAGAAGCTGCAAGACTAAACCATTTTGTCTTTATTTATACATAACAGTTCCATAGAGATTTTTGCATGTGCTTGTCCGTTTCCTCACTTCTGACCAACAATACACCTCCCTCCAAATCAGCGTGGCACTTATGAGCTGGATATTTTGCAAGCTCACTAGAAACAATACTTTTGAAAGATAGGTTGTTATTACTTCTTTCTTCAGTCCATCCTATTCTTAGATCAGGAACCCACTCATGCCTTCTTGTTTTTTGTTAGTGCTACTTAATATTTTATTTTTTTAAAAAATACAGTTAATAATTTTCTTATGGATGCCTCAGGTTTAAAGAGAGATACCGTTGCGATTTAGGCTAATAATTATAATTTATGACCTGTTGCCTGTTCCATGGAAGATCTCACACAACTGCATGTGTTGCAAGAAGTTTTTGTTAATAAACTTGGTGTCACTTGAACACTTACAAGGAGAGATTACCTTAGTTCTTTGAGCTAGACTGTAATTCTATTTACTGCTGCTGTTAATTTGCCCTATCCCCTTTGATGTCCTAGAAGTTATCTGCAAAATCCTCCACAATATGGCACAGTATTTCACTGTTCGTTTTTTTTTTTTAAACTATTCTAGTAAAATATTAAACTCAAACATGCAACTTCTTAAGCCTCAAATACTGTTGAGAGCTGGAAGAGACTAATCATTCACAGTAGGTATTCTTTTGATAGTCTGAGGATATTCACAGCCAGAACTCATTTGTGTTTTCTCCTATGGCAGTGTGATAGCTCTGTAGGGAGGAAAGGTCTGCACACATTTGTTCGTTAGCCCTGGTTCTCTGGCTATGCTAAGAAACCTTCTTTGGGACTCTATGCAAATACAAATAGGGGCACAGGGGTATCCATATTCAGTTTGTTAACTTAGTAGTAGAGCCTACAAATGACTTCTGGCTATGTAGGTTGGATTGCTATTTGAATGCCTGCTTTGTCTGCATGGAACTGCAGCATTGCTTAATTGGTATTTTCCCCTTGGTTACTTGGTTGAAAAGTTCAGTTTGTCACAGCTAATCTTTAATCCACAGCAACTCCCAAATGTATTTAGTGCACTGAATATATTGAGTAGTACATGTTGAGGCTGGAATAATAAATTGAAAGGTCATTTGTGTGCAGTGAAGTATGATTACGGATCTCTGTAATTTGCACGCCTCTGAGCTCAGATACCTACTGGCAACAGTTCTCATCTGAAAGTGCATAACATAGTGGGTTAGCCTCAGCTAAGGGCCAGGCTCCCCCCATCTTCTCACTCACTCTCCTTCCTAAGCGGAGCAGGGACAGAAAATAGGATGGGAAGGCTTGTGGGTCAAGATAAATATAGGCAGATTGCTTACCAGTTACTGTAGAGGGCAAAACCAACTAAAATTGGGAAAAAGTAATTTGATTTGTTGCCAATTAAAATAGATCTGGGTATTGGAAACAAATCCAAACTTTAAAACACCTTTCCTTCCCCCTTTACCATGCTCCTCTTCATTTTGTCACTCCAGACTCCTCTGTATCCGCCTCTGAGCGGCAGCAGGGAAGGTGCCAGGGGGTAGGATTGTCAGTACATAGTGGTTTCTCTCTGCCATTCCTTCCTGTTCACACTGTTCCCCTGCTCTGGCATGGACTCTCTCCATGGGCTGCAGTCCTTCAGGAAAAGCCTGCTCCAGCATAGACTCTCCATTAGCCACCATTCTTCCTACAGGAACCATCCAGCTGCTCTAGTGTGGAATCCTTCATGAACTGCAGGGGATATCTGCTCCAGTGCCAAAGAGCACCTTCTCCTCCTTCTCTGACCTTGGTCTTCCCTCTGCTGTTTTTCATTCTTTTTGTTCTTACCTTGCCTCTCCCTGTCTGGTTTGGTTTTTTTTTTTTTTTTTTTTTCCCCCCTTTCTTAAATATGTTTTCAAGGAGGCACCACACACGTGGCTGATGGAGTCAGCCTGTGGTGGGTCTGCTGTAGAGGGGCAGAGAAAAATCTCTGTAAATTGGTTGCTTGCGGTACTGGTGTAACCAAAGTTGCATGCAATTTGCATACCTAGTGTGCCTTGCTGTTTTTAGGGGCTTGGGAAGGGATAGCAAATGGAGGCAGCTCTTTAGCTGGCCAGCAGTTGCCATAAGCACATAACCCACTTAGGCTCATCATGTAATCTGCAGAGAGAGAACTTGTGGAAAAAAAGCAAAGAAGTTGCAAAGGTCAGAAGGAATGAGATGAAATTTAGGTGCAGTTTCCTTGGGTTTTCCCATGCACTCCCAAGATGCAAGCTGCAGCAGAGCAGCTGTGTCCTGCCTGAGAACCATACAGATGGGCTTGGAAAGAATCCACAGAAGATACTCTGTAGGTTATCCACTCAGTTCTTACCATGGAAGTATTGCCCTATATGATGAGACATCTGATCCAGAAGCAAGTCCTAAGCTTAAAAAATGGGGAAGTCCCTCCATCCACTAATTGAAATTTCCATTTGTAACACTGCTAGGTCAGAAATGTTAGCTTTTAAATTTGGTGCTAGTATAAAATGGATTTTAGTACCATTTTTTATAACTAAACTCTGGGTTTGCATATAAGTTTTAAAAGTGTTTATGTGAAAGATAGGTTCTTTATCTAGCTGGATGGCTGGAGAGCTATCTAGATATTTTCAGTAGCAAGGAATTAAAGATACACAGTGGTTCTTTGTTAGTTGATTACAGTTAGTATACTGCTGGCAAGAACTTCTAGTATTTGATTTATCTGTTATCTGTCGTTTAACATCAGCTCTCATGTATGTTTACATGGATGCCTAAGAAAGAATGTTATGCATCTGTCAATTCTATGTGGCTAAAGAAGGGCTATTAGAATAAGTAGGGAAATGACATACTCATTTCATTAGAGATATGAAGAAGTTGAGTGATTTTGTCTAGTGAAGTCAAAGTGTAAAGGTCATATCTTTGAGATTAAACAGCAAAAAAAAAACCAAAAAAAAAATTTTCATTAAAGAAAATTAATTTTCTTTTAGTGGTCTGTTCTTTCGATCGCAGGATCAAGATACTAGCCATGAGTGAGCTTCACACTTTTCTGTAGCTGGGAACATAGTTTTCCTGAGAGTTGTATCTCAGGTTGCAATGTAACCTTACAGCATAAGAGTTGCTAACAGTGCCTCATTTCAGTTACTCTGTCTCATTCTCTTTTCTTCTTGCTTTCATAAAGCTCTTTCACATACCTGCAAAGAAGAGATCGAAGCAACGGATCAGTGATAGCAAACTGTCTTAATTTAAGCTGTCCACAGCAGTTGAAGGCTGGTGATGACAGCAAAAGAGCAGAGATGCACAGCCTTCTGTAAATTCTTCCTTGTTATGCTAAGCAGGATGCAGCCATTCTCTACAACCCAAATTAAAGTCTGTCCTGGAGACACAGTCTAACCCTGAAGGTGCAACCACCCATTTTAAGAGATCACTTTAAAAGCCCGAGTCTTAACTGAAAGAAATGCAGGAAAGGGAGAGTGCAAAGGAGGTGACAGATAAAAAAAGTAATATGCAAAATGCTAGATAATAAAATTAAGTTATAGTCATCTGATTTATGTTCAAATTGCACTTTTCTCAAAAAATTTTATTTACTTTATTTTTATTCTTTATTTAACTTTCTACCTTCAGCCAGGAAGTTGTAGGATTTCTTCCTACAAATGCATTTAATTGCTAACAGTTGGGATGCTGACAGTGAGGTTATAGAAATTCTGACCTAAGATTTACAGTAATGTTCTCTGTTAGAATATATTTTGAGAAAGTTTTCAGTATTTTTAAACAGGGTGAACGTGGAATTGAAAGCTCCCTCAATTCTCAGATCACTTGTATATACATTTTGGACAACTGATCTCTCTGACTTTAAGTAAAAGACGCTTTCAGGTCTTTTCACCAAGGAAAAATAGAAACGATCTTAAGCACAAAGTGAGTTTTGCCATTGTATTTGCAGAGCAAGAATTAGTTTGTACAATTAATTGTAGAAGTATTGCCAAAGGCACATATCAGGTAGTATTTGGGCAATCTTGGAAAAAGCTAGAGAGAAACACTTCCTTGTATTTAAGAGAGTCTATAGTTTTACCTTTACACAATAAATGTCTTTTGGAAAATTCTTTATCACTTTAGATGTAGCCAGTATTTTTACTGTTGAGCTGATTTTGATGGATTAACTGAGAGCCATTCCAGACTAACTTTAATTTGGTGATTTTTTTTTTTTAGATTGTGGAAGTTGAAAGTTCCAGTAATTCTTTTTGGAATACAGAACAAAACCACTGTAAATGTCCCTGAAGCCCTGAGAAAGTTTGAGAATGAAATCTATAAACTGCTTATATGTGCTGGCATCCTCACGCAGTGTTATCCTAGGGCATGAGAAAAATGCAAACTATTTCAACATACATTTTTGACACACATTTGTTATCCTCTTTTTACAATTACATCAGTAGTTTTATAATGAAGCTGTTATTTAAGATGTTGTTTAAAAGACTCTTTCTGAAGATGTAATAACTTTCTCTGTTAGAAAATATTTTCAAGTAAAAAAATAATCTGACTTGCAACTCTGCTTACAACCAGAAAATAGCTAATAAGAATCTTTAGCGTGAATAAATTTCTGAGTAATCTTGATATGCTTTTGTCATAGCAACAGCTGTGAGTGAATATTGTTTGAAGTAAACATCTTTTCCTTGCAGAAATGTTGTCCAGCTGTTCAAGCTTCAACATATGTTCCAGTGTCATAACTATTATGCAAAAACTGGTCTGGAAGAATTTCTGGCAGCATCTGAGAAGTTAAAACAACTTCTTGGGTGAGCATTGTTTTGCCTTTTTGGAGGATAAAAGACATTATAAGGCTTTTTGTTTTGTTCTGCTAGGTAATTCTAAGATCTGTTTGCTATAATTATATTTGTAGCTGCTCTATTTGACAAAGAGTTAGGGTAGCCTGGAAGTATAATCATACCGTTCTGGAACGGCTGGTTCAACAAAGCTTACACTCTGATGACCAAGAATGCACAGACAAACTGAAGCACTACACCTTTCATAGCCAAAGGAAATTTGCCGGCACTGAATCTTATCTTGTATTCGCTGTCTTAGGCATAGCTACTGTGAATATTGGGGGACTTAATTACAGCAGTTTGGCAGTGAGAGAATGATGCAGTCTGGAAGGACTTCACTGTAATAGAATTGAGCACACCTCTTTTCTTGCATGGGGATGCACATGGCACGAAGAAAGGAGTGGATATGCATCTCAGGAGATTTATTATGTCTCTTGCTCAGTACTGCTTCAGCTGCAGAACTTGGAGTGTCCTTGCCATTGACAGCTGTTAGGTTGGAGATGAGTGTAGTCTTGATGTTTAATGAGAGGAAAATAAAAATGTAACACCCTTAAGGAGAAGAGGGCTGTAAAATGAAGCACATACAGCATTTTTTACCATGAAACAAGAAAGTATTTTACTGTGCAAAGGGTAAAGGCAGATCTTGTTTTACATTGTTCATAAACAAAGGTATTTATGGCATGGGTTGCTGTTGAAAACAGTATCTGAATGCATATGCTACTTAATTCTTACTCCCTACTCCTCAGAACCTTGAGATTTGTGAATCTCAACATTCATGGATGTGATATTCAGCCAAGGAAATAACTGTATGTTATTCTCCTATCTCTCAGTTTCCCAAGGTTTTCTTGATTGTAGTGGTTACAGAATACCTTTAGGTGTTAGATCACTGTTACCCAGATGGTTTGCGCTTGAAATGCTACTTGTAGCTGGGCAAGGAGAAAGGAGGCTCTGGTTTCAACATACGGTACACCTTGTTATAGTGGAATAGGCATTTTGGTCATGATTTGCAGGCTTGGAAGGATGTCGCTAACAGCTTAGTGAGAGGAGTCACAGATATCTGTGTGTCTAAATTCCAAATCTTGTCAGGTTTACTATTTAGTGGTTACAATAACTTGAAGGACCAGAGAAATAAAAATAATTACTTTCTTTACCTTCACCCCTTTCTTGTGACTCCTTAGAGCACATTTGTCAGCAGTGCTATCATTTTTGTCCTGTCTCCTTATGTCGCTGCAGCTTAAAAATATTCCTTGTTTTCTGGCACTAGATGCAGATTCATTCATTCCTGTGGTCACCCTCAAATAAGCTGTGCTGTCCAGCTGGCCTTGGGGCCAAGGAATAATTCTTCATCCTTTCTTTTTATTTTTACAGACATAGAGGTCTTTGATAATGTCGTGAGAGCAGGACATAGGAATTGTTATTTTAAAGCAGATTGCCTAGAAAAAAACAATTATCTGCCCAAACCCCATGTTCTATGATAGCCTGGTTATTAAGACTTTCAAAGAACTGTTTCAGGTGCCATTGACTGTTGGTGATTGTGTCCTTTTCTTGTGCATTGAGGAGGACAAGGCATCATTTCCGTAGCTTGGTCTTACTGTCAGTCACCGGACAACGGAGATCCTGTACAAGCATGTACGTGGAAAAGCTTATGTCCCACCTGCAGGCACAATTGGGGCCTGCTTTGTGGAAGTTTATCTCCTTGAGATTTCTTCACCAACGCTGAAACAAAACATCTATCCAGGGTTATCAGTGCTTTCAGAAGATCCCAAGAGATCATGAGGGGAAAAAGAAAGGGAACATGAAATTGACAAAAACCCCTTTAGGTCTTTAAAGCAATAGTTAACATCTGCACTTTATATGTCTGCTCTGGTTTTGTTTAGTGAGGGGGGGCCTAAGGTGGAAGCTTCTGTAGGAAACTGCTAGAAGTTGCTCCCCTTTGTTCAGTGGACTCAGCTGGGCCTAGGGCGGACCTGCTGCTGGCCATGGCCGAGCCGATTGGTAGCAGAATGTTCCCTGATAACACCTCTGCGATAACTTATTTAAGAAGGGGAAAACAGAAAAAAAAGGGGAGAAGATGTGAAGAAGCTGAGCAGGGGCAGAGAGGGGCAGGCGCGAGCCTTGTGGGCCTTGCAGCCCTCACCCTCTGGCCTCCTGCCGGGCGGCCGACTGGGCCCAACTCGGCCCAGCCTGGCTGCAAGAAGTGGAGAGATGAGATGGATGATGTGAAGAGATTCTGAGAGGCGTCTGCCAGCCTGTTGTGAAGAATTTTTCTTCTGAGAGGAACGGCTGCAGACACCAAGGTCAATGAAGAAGGAGAGGGAGGAGTAATGCTACTCCTGGCCAAGATTCCCCTGCAGCCCATGGTGATAACCATGGTGGAGCAGGTTGTCTCCCTGCAGCCCATGGAGGTCCATGGAGGAG
>JAAGAY010138922.1:0-14154 GCA_011801015.1 Ardeotis arabs
GGGGCGGCTGGACAGACCTCACGCCACACACACAGTCGCAGCTTTGCTTAGATTCCCGGGACTCACTCACGCTTTCACAACACAGGCATTTACACCATAAAAGGTCTCACACACCACATAAACTTTCCACCACACAACATAGAAAATCACACACACAAAAATCCTTCACACAAGCACTATGGATCAACAAGTCCAAATCAGTAGCCAACACCAAATGCCTTATTACAATAACCAAAAACCAATACCGAAAGAGATTTCAAAACACTGCCATGTATATCATACACTTATCGCTCCAGTTGACAATCTTCTAGCAGCTGCAAGTATCTCTTAAAATTGCAAGACGCCCGCTTACCCTTCTCCTGCTTCTCATATACCGGTCATCAGCAGGTCCGTCCTGGCTCCCAACAATGGGATGCAGCGGTTACCTCGGACTCACTCGATCTACCCCCGAGATCGCTAGCGGCCGCTCTATCGGTCAGCGAGTCCCCCAATTGGAGCCCCAAACCAAAATTACAAGAGGCCCGCTTACCCTTCTCCTGCTGTCTATATAACGGTCATCAGCAGGTCCTTCGGATGCAGTGGTTACCTCGGACTCACCCGATCAGTGAGTCCCCAATTGGAGCCCCAAACCAATGGGTACCCAACCAACGGGGACTATGCTGCACGCCAGACGTCTCTGCACGATTTACCAGCTGCCCCGGCCACGCGTACGACTTACAGGCCCCTACCGTTACAAAAGGCCCCTACCATTAAACATACCATTTGGTCCGCGGCTTCAGGAGGTCGTTGTCTGCTCCCGTGGTGAGCGGCTGGCAGCGGAGGCTCCTCCGAGGAAAGTGCTCGGGGCGCGCCTAGGAGCGTCCGCTCCGCAGCTGCTCCCGCAGCCAAGCAGAGAGCCTCCTGCCTGGCTCGCCAAACTGACGTGCGGAAAACGGACTCCACAATCTGTAAGATTGTAAAGTAGGTATGTTTATTCAGCGCTGGGCAGCACGGGGGGTAGTCCCGCCAAAACCGTGCGCACCTGACGCGGCAATTCACTTTGAATTTATACAATCAAGTGTTACATATACATGAAGTTTCAAAACACGCCTATACATATGCATGAGCTATCCCCGCTTTGTATTAAAATTAGTTCCAAGGAGTCATTTGGTCAGTTTTAGCTGGTTCTTGAAGGAGTCCCCCAGTTCTTATCAGGAAGTGCAGGACTTCTGCTTCAGATAAAGAGTTCAAAGCAAGGCCCCTCGGTTTTTATCAGGAACCGTCCTTGTGAGGAATGCAAGGCTTCCCCCCTTTAGGTAGTTTTCACAATAGCTAATTAACAAAGCAAAAAGCGTCATTGGTGTTAGCATGCACAGCAATAATTGATGAGTGCCATATCTACCAAAGTTTCTTTAACCCCTTCTCTCACAGAAGCTGGAGATTTAGCATTACTATCAGCTAAATATATATTTTCTTGATTGAATACATAAACATATGTTAAGTTCAAACTTATTTAACTAGATACAGCTTACCACAAAACCATGAAATTGTATTTGGGGTTTCAAATGTACAGCAAATACTCTTGAAATAAAGCAAGCAAATAAATCAACCTAGAAACACCGTTGAAATAGTTTAATTTATTAAATATGCTGGGAAACGGGAAAACAGACATTTATGACTGTAGAAAGCTTCAAAGCTGGTAATTAAAATTAAGCCTATAGACTTAAGATTCCTCTGCACAATGCAGCAGGTGAAGGCAGCTTTAAAAATCATGACTGCACTGGGTAGTCACCTTTAGTTTTGTTATTTAGCTTTAAGTCATTAGAAGACCTCTGTTTATCCAAAGAATGGGTAAAGTCGCTCTTCAATTATGATGGCATCCAAAGAGGACGGCATTTGCTTAACAAACAAGATCAAGCCGCTCCTGTTTATTAAACTGTGACTGTGAGGAGACAGGAAATGGCAAATAAAGTTGCAGAATCAAAATAATAGATATTACCAGTCACCCTGTAATTACATATCTGACAAATTTTTCCATGTTAAACCTGTAATACAGAACTGATCTCTTCAACATTCCAAACCATTACAAACACACTTTGCAACCAATCAAGCTATTTAGCAAATTGAATTTTCTTTGTCGTCGTTTTTTTTTAATGCACTGTCTACCCTGATGGCTATTCACTCTGTAAAAAGCCGACTACAGCCAGAAGAACAAGATTAATGGAAACTTCCCTTGATCTATTTTACAATAAAAGGTGGAGCAGTAAATTACACACAAAATTCAATTGCTAAGTGATAAAAGGAAAAAAAAATGATCTTTACAGTCAATGACATCAGCATTAATCATACAATAAAACACACTACACAGTATAATTAAATACCAAAGAGAACTCTTCAGACACACAGGATCAAAAGCCTAACATCTCTAATGATACTAAATGTTGTTCATTCAAGCTCGTTTTATAATACACGCAACCATTCTGCTCTACACAGCTAACTAATATTTCACTTCTCATCGGTTACCAACTTCACTTCAACTCCTTGTGGAGATTTTGGATTAGGAGACATGAAACTCAAGCTTGTATTTATTGAACATCATCATTCAGAACAATGTAGAAAAAAAAAAATTTGCAGCTTACTTCTAAACTGAAATGAAAATGCCTCCCCACACATTCAACTTTGGTTGCTAAGCCACAAGGTCAGGTATTTGATTAACCTAATTTATTTTCTCCTTTGTAGCTGAGATGACAATCTACTTGAGATATTTAACTGATGAAGCCAGCATGCCAGCTTCATCAAAGGCCCAGCTTAAGCACCTCTATGCCAACGCAGGTAGCATGGGGAACAAACAGGAAGAGTTAGAGATGTGTGCACACCTGCAGGGCTACAACCTTGTCATCACAGAGACATGGTAGGATGGCTCCTGTGACTGGGGAGTTGGGATGGAGGGATATAGGCTCTTTAGGAAGAACAGGCAGGGGAGAGAAGGAAGGCGCATCACCCTCTACGTCAACAATGAGCTGGAGTGCATGGAGCTCCACTGGTGATGAGGGGTGTTCCTCAAGGGTCAGTACTGGGTCCAGCCCTGTTTAACATCTTTGTCGACAACATGGACAGCAGGAGAGAGTGCACCCACAGCAAGCTTGCTGATGACACCAAACTGTGTGGTGCGGTCAACACATGGAGGGAAGGGATGCCATCCAGAGAGACCTTGACAGGCTGGAGAGGTGGGCCCATGCCAACCTCATGAAGTTCAACCAGGCCAAGTGCAAGGTCCTGCATGTGGGTCAGGGCAATCCCAGGCTCAAATACAGGTGGGCAGAAAATGGATTGAGAGCAGCCCTGAGGAGAAGGACTTCAGGATACTAGTGGGCGAGAAGCTCAACATAAGCTGGCAATGCGCGCTTGGAGCCCAGAAAGCCAACCACATCCTAGGCTGCATCAAGAGGAGCGTGGCCAGCAGGTCGAGGGAGGTGATTCTGCCCCTCTACTCCACTGTCATGAGATCCCACCTGCAGTACTGCATCCAGCTCTGGAGCTCCCAACATCAGAAGGACATGGACCTATTGGAGAGGGTCCAGAGCAGGGCCACAAAGATGACCAGAGCGCTAGAACACTTCTCCTGTGAGGACAGACAGAGAGTTGGGGCTGTTCAGCCTGGAGAAGAGAAGGCTCTGCAGAGACCTTATAGCAGCCTTCCAGTACCTAAAGGGGGCCTACAGGAAAGATGGGGAGAAACTCTTTAGCTGGGCCTGTTGTGACAGGACAAGGGGTGATGGTTTTAAACTAGAAGGAGGCATTTTCAGACTGGACATAAGGAAAACATTTTTTACACTGAGGGTGGTAGAACACTGGCACAGGTTGCCCGGAGAGGTGGTGGATGCCCCATCCCTGGAAACATTCAAGGCCAGGTTGATCGGGGCTCTGAGCAACCTGATCTGGTTGGAGATGTCCCTCCTCCTTGCAGGGGAGTGGGACTGGATGGCCTTTAAAGGCCCCTTCCAACCCAAACCATTCTATGATTCTATAACCTAATGGCATTTATAAACAGCAGAACAATGTGTATCTGCTATTATTATAACCACAGCACAACAATCAGCTACTGTGTTCTCAGTTTTTGAATTCTGAGCATGAATTAACTATTTTGTTACTACTATTTTCTTTATTCATTACCAATGAGCCCGAAATCAAGACCTTCCATCTTTCAATACAGCAACATAACTATTATTTTTAGAAACACTGTGGTTTGGAAGCAAATTACCCAGTGAAATAGGTCTGTAGAAGTGGTCCCTATCTCACAAAAAACACAAGACAACCCATTTTCCCAGTGCTGTGTCCAGTCACTCATACTAATCCTCTGGCTCCAGAACAGCATAGGAGCAACTGGATGAGCTGCTGCAGAAAAACCATTCAACAAGGAAAGCTTCAAATTACTTCACACAAAAATTCAATCTATTTAAAGCTAATATAATTCCTTTTCATCTGCTTTCCAATATTACAGCTTGGAAATGATGGTGTTTTGCTCCCCTCTCCGTTATACAGTATCTGTAATTGCCAGTTAGGAAAAATCAGTATAATCCTGAGTCAGTGAATGCCTCTTAGAAACTATATCCTCTCCTAAAAATATGATGGACTTACTGACAGACTGTAAAATATGAATGCTACTTCCATTTAATCAGTTCTAAGAGATGCAAAAGTCAGAACACGAGGGGCTAGAAATTGGTAACATTAACACTTTTCACAAATGTCATTAATTTAAAATCATTGTCAAGTCAGGAGCTACAACCAGCTGCCATATCATCTATCAGAGGATTTCTGGTTGCCTATCATTGTTGAGAAGTCACACATTCTTCTCCACTTCTCCTAAGACTATGAAATCCTGCAAAGGTGGCTATTCCACCTATAAAACAGCAAAGAACTAAACAAAAGTAAAAAAAAAAAAACTAGTCATTTTTGGTTTTTGAGGTTTTAGATGAGAATTATTTAAAGCAAAATTAAACTACCAAAAAGTTTTCTGCAGGTTTTTCTTCCCTCCTCACAAATGTCATGATTGCACACATCTGCAGAACCTGTCTGTGTGTGCATCAAGTTAGTCTTTCAGGAATCTTTGTACCTCTGAAGCACAGAAAGCTTACCAAGCTTTGTTTCGATACTGAATGCATTTTTTCATAGTCTGCCACAAGATGAAAATTGCACAGCAATTCACCTTATCTTTACCATCTTCATCCTCAGCTGGTACATTTAATTGTCTTACAGACCACCTGGTATCTCATGTCACAGTTAACTTCAACTATGACCTGGCTTCCATAAGACTCATCCACATGTGCTGGTGAGGTGCCTTATCAAAGTTCAGCTACCACAAGAAAGTGAAGAGACGTAGCAACTGCTGTCCTTTTGACCTTATATCCCTTTCTGTCTCCCTCCTCCTCTCTCCTGCTCCCATGAAACAAAAACTAACCACCTCAAGTACTTAAGTATCACTGACAGCTCTGGGGTATTTCATCTCAGGAGAAAGTTCTCCCTCGCAGATGAGTTTCTCACACTGCTAACACCAAGTCTCCATAAGCAATGACTCTATGTTGCAGAGTCATTTATCAGCTAAACAAGCTGTCATACAATTTCTGTCCTCTTAAGACTAATTATAAAACTGCAGGTTTCAAATAGTTCATGAAAAAAATCATTTTAAAAAAACCCCAATTTGATAGTCAAACTTCCACACACAAAGAATCTACATCTCAAAATCTGCACATTTAGCTTATTATTCTTGATACAGCTTTCAGTACCTCAGATAACACAGGCCACCAAACTTCCTACTACAAATACAAGGTCTACAGCACTTCAGTTCACCATCACAGAGCAAACTAGCACAACTTTTGTCCATGTTTGATTTCTTTCACAAGCAAGCTAGTGACTCCCCTTTCTCCTATACTAGTATTTTCACATCTTTTTGAATTCTAAATGGACTTTATTAAACACAAGTCACCGCCCTGACAAGAGACTCGCATAAGAACAGGAAGACTCCAGTAGTCCTACAAACCTGAAATGGTGACATTCGTAGATAATATCCACAATAAAGTTAAGGAAGAATAAAAATCACCATTTCTACATTGTCAGAAATTTCATTGCCAAGTTTTTTTTTCCTCTTACTGAAACACGAAGTACTTAATGGAACAGAAGATAAAAGCAGCAGCAAACTCAATTTGGCAACAGGAAAGTGTTCCATAGTAACAATGTTTGATACCCGCAAATTGGAATATTTCATTTGGCATTGCTGTGCTCAATGTTTACATTTTTAATTATTCAATATTGACTTCTGTTTTATGATAGGCCACATTGTTTCAGGAATGTTTAAGTGTCATTTTTCTGTCTTTGCCATTACGTCCCACAGCAAAGCACAAAGCCCTGTTTCATTAGGTTGCAGATGCAGAGACAACGTGCTTTCAGGACTCTGCACTTAACTCCTGTAACAACACCTCAGGATCACACAGCAGGTAAGTTTCAAAATAACAAAGAACAACAAAGATCAACAGTTTTACAGTATCTTATCCACTGTCATATACTCCATCTCAAGAAATCTGCCTAAGGAAAAACTGTATTTTGATGTATCCAACCTTGACCAGAATCAGACATAACTTTGGGCAAGGACCAAAACATCTACAGCAACTCTGTACATCAATTCTGATCACATGATTTGATACAAGAACACACTTCCAACATGAAAGTAAACATTTTTTTTTCTCCCCAAAACTATACAGAGTATTTTTATCATAAAATCAGATCCAAATTATTGACAATTCAAGATCTTTTAAAGCTAACTTAACCTTTCTTGTTCTTCAAAAGGAAGGAGATTAAAAACCAGCATCACAACTTCATGCTACTGGACAGCTTTATTTCCATCCGTAGTGGAAACTAGGAGGTGAACAGATTTTTGGCACTGAAGCAAATCAGTCTCTGAAGAATTCATTGAAAAAAAAAAAATTTAAACACATCATCAAATTAGGCAGTATTACAACCAACCAAGGTATGTGTAGATTTCCTTGCAAAGTGGTACTTAACCAGAAAAAAAGGACTCAGAAGTGCAATTCATAGCATCCTTACCTTCTTAAGCACAAAGCATTAGCTCTCTATTTTCAGTCTTTGGAGTAAAATATCTGTATACTAGTTAAAATTTCAACGTGGGGGTTAGGGTAGAGGAAAAAAAAAAACAAAAAACGAGCCTTCTAGAAACGAATTCTAAACACAAATTGAGTTTTATACCATTTTTATGTTTCCACTGCTGAAAGAAATTAAGTTTGCTGTAGCTACAGTTTCATTTAGGTACAAATTATATACACGTGTATCATCCTACAGTATTTCCTTAAATGCCTACTAAAGTGTTATGAATGAGACTGAAATGAGAATGAAAGCACAAAAACCAAACATGAAAAGCAGATAACATCACATCTCTTCAGTACTTGGACAACTGACACGGTAACAGTATGACACATAAGGAGGGGATTTAATCCTACAAATGGATTAATGCTTTCTGGGTTAAAAATATTGTGAGAAAATAGGGATATCACTTTACCTACATACAAGGGACAAAGACATTTTCCGTTGGTTTTCAGAAACTTCTAGATGTTTGGTATCTGTATCGTACCAACAATCTATATTAACATTAGAACAGTAACCTCTGGGAAAATTTTCTCAACTACTTCAGAGAGGTTGGACTTAATCTTCTGAAAACCACTGGAGAAGATCAGAGTGCATTAAAAATTTGATAAAACCAGTATGTCTTTAAGTATTCAAGGCTGTATTTGAAGTCACTACTTCATTCTGAAACCACAGGGTAGCTGATATTTCCTAGTCTTGTTGAAACGCCTGAAGGAAAAAAAAAATTACCAAAGAGATCACTGTATTTCAAGTAGCCCTTGATAACCTCTTTCCATGAAACCAGATGAATGAGACGAATTTGGGGAGGGTTTTTTTGTTGTTGTTGTTTTTTGGGTTTTTTTTTATTGTTGTGGAACTGTTTTGACTGCAGCAGAAGAGCTGTCTTTGTGGGACATATATATAATATATTCTGTGTAAGAACTGTCATTATACAGAACATTCTTTGCCTCTGATGTTTCTTCATGCCACACATTAGTTAGAAATATGCTATTTACTTACCAATAAATCGAAATATTTAATGAGAACTTGACTTTTCTGGCACTGAATGTCAAGTATAAATAATGAAGTAGACTATTTAAAGAAGTTATTTTGCTTTCTGTTTGTTTTGTTAGTCTTCCCTGACAGTATTATCTAGGCATCCAGTATGCATCATACTATGGGAATTTAGAGCCTTAAAAAAAAAAGTAACCACCAGCCTCCCTGATTTTTGCAAATCTTTTTTGTTTGTTTTAAGGAAACTTTAATTTGGGGGAACTATTTCTTACGGAGCACTGTGTTTGGAAGCCCCTCGCATGCTGTCCCAGAGCTACTGCTATAAGTTTACTGCATTAGCCAGACATTACTAATTACTTACTGCTCTAAGTAACTAAGGTTGGAAACACCGTGGTGCTTACAACACCAGCTGATGGCTCTCAATACTTCCTTTGCACAATCTGATTTTCAAACAGAGCCAATAATGACAGGACTTTATCTGTATTTCTCTAAAATATAACAAGTTTTCAGTTTGGAAAAGCTATCATTACTTTTTTATACTACTCAGCCATCAAAGGAATTCTCCACATATATAATTTATACAGTAGCTTTAACTTTTGCATCACAGTATTGCAAGATTGGTAACAACCCATCTAGATCAAACACAACGTATCGAGGACCCACTGCAGAGCTATAGAAAAACATTGACAGAAAGCTCTGTTGCACCTAACCAAGGTATCAGTGAAACCCGACTTGACCAGCAGCACAAGGAAAGGAAAACCTCAGCAGCTTGTTTAAAGCTATTTTTGTCACAAACATAAAACATTGCCACGTTCCTCAAGTTCTGGAATGGATGAGAATGATGCTTTAAGGAAAGAGCAGTTTTCATCAGAAATTCCCTAAATTATTTTTATTCCAGTATTATAGGAGTCTGGATATCTGCCAGTGAGAACTCTGAAGTGATTTATAAAGCTTTTTGTGCTTGAAATTCTATTGTAAACTTACTTTAAAAAACAACTCACTCATCTGTTAATACTTAAGAACACATGCAGGGTTTGATGTTTGCTATGTTAAACAAACAGAAAGGATTTCAAAGCTAAATAAACACTCTCAGGATGTCTTTCTGTTCCAGTAAAGGCTGAAGCTTGTTAATG
This sequence comes from Ardeotis arabs, assembly GCA_011801015.1. NCBI lineage: Eukaryota > Metazoa > Chordata > Aves > Otidiformes > Otididae > Ardeotis > Ardeotis arabs. The sequence continues at coordinate 9,258 of JAAGAY010138922.1, forward strand.
GGAAGAAAAAGCACTGAGAAGTACTGGCTGGGTACTGGAGTGGAAGACTGACATCAAAGTTGTGCAATACCTTGTAACAGTTGATTCACTTTCCTCATCGCAAAATAGGATTTCTAACACATCAAATAAAGTACATCTTTTCTAAATGCTATTTTTATCTGCCAAATACACCTCAAGTATCTGATTTCATACATTTTTTACTTATCGTCTTCAAAAAGATACAGTTCAAAGAACTACAGGATCAAAAAAGCCCAGATTCATATATAAAAGCTGTAACAGATATAGATCTCTATATATACCTTGGTCCTCTTTTTCTTTTCCTCCCTTTTTTTTTTTTGGTTTGCTAGTTTGCAGAATGTATCATACATAGGTTTAAGTTTGTGTTATATGCAACTAGAATCACGGAAGGCAATGCTATGAAGCTATAGTTTTTAAAACAAATTACCTCAGAACTTAACACAACTGGAAAAACAAGAAAAGCACTAGGATAACCATAAAAATTCAAGAATATATGTATTTTTATTTCCACTAGAACTGATGACAGACACACTCTTTTAGAGGGAATTATACATAAAAGTAATTCAGCAGAATATTACTTGTGACTTGGAAGAAGTCTACCAAGAGTAGCAGGTCTTTTGCCAAGCCACATGTGTTAAATGGTTAATGCAGCTCCCTTCTGTTTTGCTCCCTGTGACTTCAGGATGCAAGAGTTAATTCTGCCATAGTTCTCTGAATATATAAAACCTCAGTTACGTTAACCAAGCTGGACAAAACTAATTAATCTCAGTTAGGTGTCACAAGAACATAATGCCTAAAATTAACTTGTTGGACCAAAGTCCACATCACACACAAAGTCCCACAGGTCTGATTTCACTGTGCGTGTGTAACTATAGACAATTTTCCAGCTGGTACTTCACCATGACACTAAGTTTAATATTCTACATTGTCTCAAAAATTTTGCTTTCCTATGGTATCCAGACAGAAAACATACTGTATTTGCTCACAGCAAAATAAAACTGAGTGTTCCTGCAGTTTTGACTTGGAAAACTAGCAAAAAAAATTTACTCAGTGTCCAATACAAGTTATGTAGAGAAAATTAATTTATTCCAAGGTTTTAGTCTATACATAAACCATTCCTTCCAGTGATTGCTGGCACTCCATAAGAAATTTCTCTTTATGCAAGTGACAACGACACGGTAGTCTTCCCTAAATATTTATATCCATATTGGAAAGAAACTATTCTCTGAAAAAATAAACCTTGTCTGGAACACAGAATACATCAAAAATAATTACGATAAATGACTTCTTAGACCTCAAGGGAAAACCTGGTACTGCATTTGCAACTAGAATATCAGACTTACTTCTAAGCTCTACTTAAAATATACCCTGCATCCAAAGCTCTAACATTGTCACAAAACATGCAATAAACCTCATTTTCTTGTTCAAAAACACATAATGATTTTCATTAGAAAAGTGAGCTAATAACTAGACTCACTCCCGATTGCCAGTCATAGAATCATAGAATAGTTTGGGTGGGAAGGGACCTTTAAAGGCCATCCAGTCCATCCCCCCTGCAAGGAGGAGGGACATCTCCAACCAGATCAGGTTGTTCAGAGCCCCGTCCAACCTGGCCTTGAATGTTTCCAGGGATGGGGCATCCACCACCTCTCCGGGCAACCTGTGCCAGTGTTCTACCACCCTCAGTGTAAAAAAATGTTTTCCTTATGTCCAGTCTGAAAATGCCTCCTTCTAGTTTAAAACCATTACCCCTCAATCCCATCACAACAGGCTCTGCTAGATTTTCTCCCCATCTTTCTGATCAGCCCCCTTTAGGTACTGGAAGGCTGCTCACCAGAGTAGAGAGGGAGAATCACCTCCCTCGACCTGCTGGCCACGCTCCTTTTGATGCAGCCCAGGATGTAGTTGGCTTTCTGGGTTACAAGCGCACATATCAAACAATATCAAATGTCAACCATGTCAAACAGTATCAACACTTTCATCCAGGGTGAGTACCTGAAGAAAAGTCTTTCTTCAAAAGGTACGTAAGATAAGAAAAGTGTGTGAAATAACGACACCTGTTCAAGAGAAAAATCCTGTTTTTCTATGCCATGCTACGTACATATACATCTATCTTTTTTCTTTAGAATACAACTATTCTGATAGTACTAAAGCTCTCATTCATTCAAGTAAAATTAACATTTTAGCTCTGTTAAGTAACAAAACCTGGAAATATTACCACCCAGTAAGAATTTATTTAAAAGACAGGCTAAAAAAGTCTTAATGTGAATGAAATTACACCTCTTAGGCACTCGCTTATTCCTGATTTTGAGATTGCTGTTAATGGGGAATTCCTCACAACCTTGAATAAGCTGATCCAGCAGTTAAAACATCTTTACTGTTGAAAGAGCGTTTCTTTATCGCACAATCTGTCTAGCTTCAGCTTCCACAAAAACACCCATTATCTGTCTTTACCGAAGCAGAGAGGACTAGGTGTATATTTGAAGAGCATGGAAACCTCACCTCAACATTCCAAACCCACTCCTTTTGTTTCCCATACATAAGCCACAGCATCCCTACAATGAAGAACAGCATGAATACATTGCTCTTGCCTGCACCTCCCATCCTACCAGAAATTTACTGCAAACCAAACCAAAATTTCCTATTTTTGAAACTATATAGGTATTCATTACCACATGAACTATCTCATTTTCTAGTAGCTCTGAGGTCAAATTAGAGTTAAGTATACCCCTACAAAATTGAAATACCTTACCACTGACATCGCAGTATACAAAATCCTAACTAAATGTATAATTAAAAAACCATTTGAAAAATGTTCATGTCTATATTATGTCTTTATTAAAACAAAATTAAAAGTGCAATTACTAAAGCAGTTTTTTCACCACACAGTGAAACAAGAATATAAAAATTGTTTAAAAAAAATAAGCCAATTTCATTCTTAGAATTAATTACAATGTACAGCTCATCTACACTAATCCCCAAGCATCAGTTAATACGCTATTTGTGCCCTTATGAAAGACATACACTTACTTTCAACTGTCACATCTGTTCCTTTATGGTGCCGAAGAACTTAAGGGACTGTGTGTAGAATTCCAGTTACAGCCACCACACAGATTACTCAAAAACTCCATACTCCAGCTCCAAACTTTTGTTCTTCCTGAAAAGGAAACAGAAGAGATTCTGACTGGATATAAGAAAAAAAGTTCCTCAGTTCACTGTGAGGATAGTTAAGCACTGGAACAAGTTGCCCAGAAAGGCTGGTGGGATCTCCACCCTTGGAGTCTTTCAAGGCCTAAGTGGACTAAGCCTGAAGCCACCCCCCTGTTTGAATTTAGCACTGGTATTGCTTTAAGGTGGGGATTGAACTAAACACCTCCCAAGGTTCCTTCCAACCTGATGAGTCTGTGATCCTGTGAAATACTATGATTTTCATTCATCCTTTTGTAGAGATAGGATAAAATAAGTGAAAATAGTGCATGTGGAAGAAGATAAGTCTTTAAAAATAGGCTGCTAGATACACGTGAAACTCAGCTTAGTGGAAAGTCATGTTGGGATCTGAGTTGCCTCTATTTCAAAATAGAGTTTTCCTAAGATTTTGGATTAATTTTATATTATTAGGGAAAACAACAACAGTACAAAGCGCAACATAAAATTAATTCTGCTATACTTTAAGACTAAATATACGACCACTCTAAGGGACAGTTACATTTTACTCCAGGGAGAAAAATTTAAGTATTTTAAAAGGTCTGGAGATCGCGTGTTCATTAACTTATCTCCGGATGGCAGCATTTAAATTCTTTCCGTAGTTAAGCTGTATTGGACAGACAGTCTACATACGCACGGTGGAACACCTCATTGTAAAATCATTTACCATTTTAATAACATTTTATCAGAAAGAATCCACTGCCGGACGCGGCCGGATTTCTCCCGGCTGCTGCCCGGCAGATGGCGCTGCAGGCCCAGGGCCGCCCAGCCCCGCAGCCCGGCCCAGCCGGTAGCCCCAGCGAAAATTTCCCTGAGAAAATCCTTTGCTGAGGGAAAGGATTCCCTGAGAGAAGGCTTTGCTTAATATCTTTTCTAATTAGGCCTGCTTCATCTGAAGTACAGCAAGAACTACCAGAAGTAATAAAAAAATCCGGAGGGTTCTTACACGTATCAGATGAAAACACGCTGTGTTGCAAGCAGTGTTCCTTCCCAGCCACTTTCTTTTCTCCGTGTCTACATTCAGCCATAAACCTCATCGCATGCATACATTTCTGTAACAGCATGGAGATAAGGCAATCTTTTTAAATCCTCTTTACGTTTTTTTTAAAAAGAAATTAAGCTTTTTTTTTTTTTTTTTTTTTAAATCAGGAGAACTAATATGAACACTCAAAAACTTGTAACACTTCTAAGCCTGTATCACTATTTGGGAAAGCACTGCCAAGCGACACCCACCCTTCCCTTCGATCCTCAGCTACTAAAAAATGTGAAGACAAGGAAACAGTTTCTTACAGAGTCCCCAGTATCGTCATATACTAATTCTGCTAAAACAAAACCCAAACCAGCAGTCTGTTATTTGAGTTCATTGCTGTCTGGTATTCCACATACAGCAAACTCCGCAACAGCAGCAGCCTGATGGGTTACTGCTGCAGTTAAATCTCATGTTTTAAATGTTTTAAAGGCAGCTGGAAACAGTCAGGGAGCCTTCACAAGCTGTATTCTCACTAAAGCTGCTGACAAAAACAGAAAGCAGAAGAGACCCCAGCAAAAATAAAACCAGTGATATGACACGGATTCTCTCATAGTAATACCAAACATTTGCTTATTTTCTCCTTTTACCTTTCCTCTCCCACAAAAAAAAAAAAAAAGAAGGAAAAAAAAAAAAATCTATTAAAAC
>JAAGAY010138923.1:0-35546 GCA_011801015.1 Ardeotis arabs
ACCTCGAGCCGTTTTTCTTCTATTATCTCCCCCTGTTCTCTCGGAGGGTGGGGGGAGTGAGAGAGAGACTGCGTAGTCTGGTCCCGATCCGGGCTGAACTACGACAGAAGGTCTAAAAAACCCTCCATGGCATATTTATTATTTTAGGCATCAGGGTCAAGAATTTCATGAGTTTAAGCTACAGGCTGAATATAGAATCATAGAATCATAGAATAGAATAGTTAGGGTTGGAAGGGACCTTCAAAGGTCATGTAGTCCAACCCCCCTGCAAGAAGCAGGGACATCCCCCACTAGATCAGGTTGCTCAGAGCCCCATCCAACCTGGCCTTGAATGTTTCCAGGGATGGGGCATCCACCACCTCTCTGGGCAACCTTATATCTATACAGAGAACTAGCAGTCAGAATGATCATTCTTTACAGAAATATGAAATTATTAAATCAAATAGAGATTTATCTGATGAACCAACAGACAAAGAAGACTGAGATCACCCCAATTCTTTCAGAGCATGCTTCAGGATATGCACCACGCTCTGCACCTTTTCACCCCTGTCTTTGCATGCATACTGTAGCTGAGTACACTCTAGCATCAGACGATTTCCACCACTTAGAAAACAGAGGAAAACCAATAAGGGTACAGATTATCCAATCACAGGATTCCCTTGAAATATAGGCTGTGAGACATTATCAGACATGACAACCTGGGACAAACAGACCTTCATTTACATGTTGTGAGGCTATTCCTGTTTCTCTAGGCATCTCATTAGGACAGGTATTTTTAAACTACTGTTGCTAAAAGTTGACAAATTTGCAGATTGGCTTATTCAGTCTTAGCAAGGAATAATATTTTATTCAATGGCTTTAAAATTGTTAATGAATTAAGATGTTATGTGAGCATGGGTGGTAGAAGTCAGCCTAGACTCTCCTCCACCTCCAATTCACAAAGTCTCTGGATGTCTATTGTAGTTTAGCCCCTCTCAGGACCTACCTACAGAGTTTATCACTCACTCCCCTCAACTCCCTGTAGGAATAGGGGAGAGATAATATAACAAAAAGGCTTGAGGTCTGAGATAAGGACAGGGAGAGATCCTTAAAGTTACTGTTACGGGCAAAACAGACTCAACTTGGGGAAAACTATTCATTTATCATTAAAACCAAAGCACGATAATGAGGAAGGGAACAAAACCGACTTTCCCCCACCCCTCCCTCTTCCCAGGCTTAACTTCATTTCAATTATCTCTACCTGCTTCCCTCTGAGCAGCACAGAGGGGAATAGGGAATGGGGGTCATCACCTGTCGCTTTACACCACTCCCTCATCCTCAGGGGAAGAACTCCTCACATTCCTCCCCTGCTCCAGCGTGGGGTCCCTCCCAAGGGCCACAGTCCTTCATGAACTGCTCCAGCGTGGGTCGTTTTTCCACAGGGTGCAGTCCCTCTGGAACGGCTGCCCTAGCATGGGCCCTCCATGGGCCACAGCCTCCTTCAGGCACCCGCCTGCCCTAGCGTGGGGTCCTCCATGGGCTGCAGGGGGATCTCTGCCCCTCCGTGGGCCTCCATGGGCTGCAGGGGCACAGCCTGCTCCACCATGGGCTGCACCACGGGCTGCAGGGGAATCTCTACTGGGAGCTGCATTACTGCTTCCCCTCCTTCTTCACTGACCTTGGCATCTGTTCCTCTCACAAGAAATTCTTCACAACCGGCTCAGGCAGACGCCTCTCAGGTTCTCTTCACATCTCATCTCCTCTCTTTGCTTCTTGCAACCAGGCCGGGCTGAGTTGGGCCCAGATGGCCGCCCCGCAGGAGGCCAGCGGATGAGGGCCGCAAGGCCCACAAGGCTCACAGCCATGGCCAGCAGCGGGTCTGCCCTCAGCCTGGCCCAGTCCACTGGACAAAGGGGAAACTTCTAGCAGCTTCTTGCAGAAGCTGCCACCGTAGCCCACCTCCACTGAACAAAACCAACACAATGTCACATATGTGAGTCAATATTAAACCCCTCATCTCCATGAAGAGAAAACATCGAATTAGGTGGGATGAAGCTGAAGAGCATAATAAATGAAAACAGCTCCATATCCTTTCCAGCACAAGATCCTATAACCAGTATGCTGCTGGTACTGAGATTGTCTTCTCCTCATGTAGACAGTAGATGGTGTTTGAGTAAGAGTAAATGCAGAGTGTATTTGTTCTGAATGTCTCTGTCACCAATCAATGCTATCTAGTGTATCCTGGGTCAGTAAAATCGGATTTTTAAAGCACTGATTGCATTTTTCATTATTCTGGTATTTTAAACATGTTCTGTAAAGAAGAAAAATATGCATAGCCAAATATGGTTTTTTTGGTCAAGCTTAGTCAGAGACAGACATATGTCAAAGCTCCCATATCCTAGAACACTTAAAGTGACTGATTTGGGCTTGAGCAGAGTGTGAGTGTGTGCTTAGGAGCTGCTGACAATGAAAGAGAAGGCAGGAGTGTGTCATGGACTGCCTTGAGTAGTCTTTGTCTCAGAATCCCAGATTTCAAAACTTTAAGTAAGTTTTGGCTCTGAGTGCTTCTTAAGTAAGTGATGCAAAGAAATAATCTGCAGAAAATGAATTAATAAAATAGAGGGGTCAACCTCTGTTTTCAGCAGGTTCCTCAAGTCATCAGTACTGACTGCTGAGTAATTGCTCCCTGACATCACAGCATAATAAAATCAGGTTGGTATGAGTAAGAGGCAAGCCTCTCCCTGAGAAAGATCAATCTATTCTTCAACATGTTTTTATGAAGGTGAAATCTATGATATTGGCAAGAACACCTCCCTCTCCTTGAGGTTAATAGCCTAGTTGAATGGAAATCAAAACTGGAAACCTTCACTAAGCTGGTTTAGGAGAAGCCAAATTGACACACATTTTGCAGAAAAGGATTTCTTCTATCTATAAAGAGCAGTATGTTAGTTGCGAGAGCCAGATTTTGATATCCCTTGTACTCATGTAAGTCAAAAGCACATTTTTTTTTTGCATTGATTATAGGAGCTCTGTATTTACACCAAGCTATCAGGATACATCCATCAGTTGGGACTATTGTAACCTGAGATTTAGACAAACAATCTACAAAGAAAGACAACAAATAGAAACCTCTATAAAGAGAGAGGTCACAGTGCCCTATTCTTTCCATAGAAGAATGTCTCCATGGAGACAGACACGTTCAAATTGGAAGTAAGACAACTTTTAACAGCAAGAGTAATTAACTGTTGCAACATAATTAAAGGATGTATCTTATTAATCATCTCCTCGAGGCCTTAGATTTAGATCAAATGTCTTTCAATAAGATATACACTGGTTTAGTCCCAAGTTCATAGGCTTGATAACACTGACATTAGAGGAAAGAATGATTTCTTCCACTGCTTGATTTACTGGGTAAAATTCCGTGACCTGTATTATGCAGAAGGTCTGCGTGTCTGAGCAGATGGGTCTCCTCTGGCATTTAAATCTATGGAGCAATGTGAAAACTCACAACACACAAGCCTGCCTTAGGGTGAGCAGGTAAGGAAACCACATGTCTTCAGCAATACACAGAAAACAATCTTTAACATGTTGTCTACATTGTTAGTCTGAGCAGAGGGTCTGCTCATGGGTGGGATGAAACTTGGCCTTATGCTCCCCTTCACACAGGTAACCAATAACACAAGAAAGAGGAAACTCTACCCTCGTATTTGTAAAACTGGACAGTAAGAGCAGATGAGGGAGAGGAAAAATAGGTAGAATATACATCATTCATTACTTCCTCTGCACTTCATTTCCCCTATATAACAGGCTCTAATCATTTCACATAATAGATATGTGAATATTTCTTTATTAATATAAATGTGTCAATATTTGAAGCCTCTAAAAAATACATACCACACTTCTTACTCATAAAAGTCAATTAGTTTGCAGCTACTGGATTATTTAAATCTACTAACCACAGAAAAATCTGAATACATCTTCGCTTTTCTGTGAACAGCAGTCACTCAATCCACTTTAGATCTCTTGACACGGTGAAATATTGCTTGCTGTCTGACTGCATTTGTCAGGAAAAAAAAAAAAAAATCAAATCACCAGAACTGAATCATTGCAACATACATGAAGTTGGCAGAAATCTTCAGTACAGCTCCTGGTACAACTGCTGATAACACTGTCTTTCATCTAAGAATATCGACCTCAAGTAACCACACAGTCCTTCCACGTAGCTAGAGAGTTACAATTCACACACATAGGAATGTGTACACACTGATGCTGTACAGATTTCCAAACTGACATGCAGTAGTTCTGGTATGAAAACCTTTCATGTTGCTGCAGTGCTCATTAAAGCTCTAGTTTTGTTTTCCTGAGAGGGTCAGGATGGAACAATCCTGCTTTGCACCAGTTTGATCACAGTGTCTGTAAATATACAACATAACTCAGATTCTCATAATACAAATTTATTAAAAATTAGCAGTTAAAAATAGATGTATTTTTTACTTCAACTTTAATTTCCAGTGTCACAGAAAATAATCAAAGGTTAATTTAAAAAAAAACATTTAGCAACATATTGGCATCACATATCATCCCACAGCCAATATGCCTACCTCCCATCCTGAAGATCTTTTTAGCTTTTGAAACTATTGTTTGATATCTAGGAAAGATACCATAGGCTGACAAAAATCAGCACTGTTTATATTCACATGCTCAGCTCTAAAGGAACATGTTCTCTTTCTTGACAAGAAATAGGGAACATAGACTTCATTTTCCTCCACCTACCTGCCTCAAGTTGCCCAGAGTACATTGTGAGGAGAGCTTTCTGGATCTGCTGCAGAAAGTTCATACTCTGCCCAAATTGTTTCAGATACAATTCTGCGAGGAAGATACGGGACTTGCAGCCCTGCCTCTCTGGCACAGTTCAGTAAGACATGGCCATTCCCATCCCACAATGTCCTCATTAAGATCAGGACTCCACCTGCTTCTGGTTAATATTAGTTGTAGTTACATCCTACTGCATGAAACAAGGGCTGACCCAGACTTAGTTTGGGATTCAGACATCATGCTCCACCAGCACAATTTAGAAATAACCAGTGACCACTGCCTCATTCTGTGTCTCTCCATCTTGCAAAAAGGGGATCAGAGTTTATTTCATAAGACTGTTGAGAGAGTACAATGATGTCTGAAACACTGCATCAGGAGAAGAGAGGAATAAGATTAAGATGATTCAAAATGCACTGTGGTCTATCTCCTTGCTTTTCCCCATACAACAATTAAACCAGAGAATAAAATGAAGTCAGAAGAAGCTTCTGGAGGTCACCTGATCCAACCCCTAGTTCCAAAGATAGGCAACTTAGATCAAGTTGGTCAGGGCCTTTTCCAGACAAGTTTTGAATGCTTCCAAGGATGAAGACTTTACAACTTTTCTGGTGAACTTGTTGTAAGATTTACCATCCTCTTGGTAAAAAAACCTAAATATATAAAAGTAGTTCCCCTTGGTAAGACTTGTAATCCCATCTGAATAAAAGAACAAACAAACAAAAAGGAATTCAGATATACAGCTATTCAGTTACCCCAGCCTAGAATTTGCCATCTAGATGAGTTCTACAGTGCAAGGAGGAGCCCACCCAGAGCCTCCAAAATTAACATTCTGCTTTGACCTTTACCCCAACTACATTGCATAAAATACTGTAAAGGGGCCTGCCCTGAATAAGGGTGAAGGTGCCTGATTTACCTAGATCAAAGCCCTTCCCTCTACTTGAGAGCTGCACCTAAAACCTTCACCTGGAGTTGCTCACTTCAGGACGTTCAGTGATTCAGGCATAATAATACCCATGTGAGAAGTGAGCTTCCATTTCCCTCTGTGCTTGAGCCGAAGCAGAGACTGCAGGTCTCCTAGCAGTGGGAATTGTAAAGCATGATAATATGGTTTTCTTTCAGTCTCTCCAGTCAGAGAATTTAGTTTTCTACAAATTATTCAAACATTCATTGTGCCCAGGGAAGAGCAAGAATACGGCTTTGAGGAAAGCACTCACCTTGGGCAATGAGATTCCATTCTCTGATGCAGTAGATAGTGTGATTTTATAAAAAGATAGTTGCAAAAAATCCAGTCTCTGGCCTAGCATTTAGGAACACATTGAGATGTATCTCTGATGTGCGGGATTTCTTTCTTTCTTTATTTGTGTAATCAGTCCCCAATTGAAATCTATCCCTATACTGAGAAAACTTTATTGATCTCCCAATTTGTAATTAGCATACTAGGTAGCCCCAAATCCATTAAATGATTCCTTTAGAATTTGCAGATTCCCTCTATGCACAAAAATATATTCCATTCAACCCTGCTTTCTTTTATTTATTGCACACTGGAGTTCAAAAAGAGGAGACAGGAGAATGAAGAACAAGCCACAGGAATTACCTTGCTTAAGCTAACTTTATTGAATAACAGGCCATTTTTCTTACCTCCTTATCTAACTTGAACATGGCATAGCCATTGTTTTATTTGAATGATGGTGTAGATTTTGACATCAGGCTGTATACCCTCTGTTCCATTTATCAGGGTATATTGCATTCAGTTTATAAATTGCTGTTCTTCCCCTATTTGCAGTCATGTAGTTCAGCTCATTTCAACCATCATTAATGCCAATGTTTTTTTCTGAGGACCGAAATCAAGCTAACCTGAAAATTCGTTATGTCTTACTGTCTTCATCAAGATTAAACATGTCAATGTTCTTATAAGCATTTCTTCTCCTTGCTGTTATTTTCAAAGATTCTGGGAGTGCGCTTTCAGATGCACCTCAATTCAGCTGTTTCTTCCAAAATACGTATACGCATACTGCTGAAGATCATGCATTCACTGTAACTCAAAACCAGCTGCAGTCTGGACAGTAAGTTTATTTACTATGAGGCTATTCTAGAGCCACTTTCACCTGATAATTGGAAATCCACCTATCACTCAGCCTATATTTATTAATGTTTTCCTTTCAGTCATCATTACCATTCAATGTAATGTATTTAAAACTGATGATAAAACTGTATTTAAAAATGATGATATTGTTCAGGCTTCAGTTTGCTCCACTAAACAAAGACAAATCTTCTGGGCTCCTGCTTCGTGATAGGCTCTTCAGATTACACTAATAACCCTTCTCTGCAGCTGTCCCCACTTTGATTCTCTCTTCTCCAGATGTCAATGACTACCAGTGCAACAATCAGATGATGAGTTACAGAATCCTGTACAGCAGAACAAACACTTTTCTATTTTTTTTCTGAAAATATCACCCAAAGATCCCATTTGCCTTTTTCATATCTTTATCATATTAGCTTCTCTTTTCTCCCTTCTCTTCTCTCTCTTCTCTCTCTCTCTTCCTAAGTGCTGAACTCTTGGGGAACCACCAAAATTAACATTCATCAGTAAGGAAAAAGGAGTATTTGTGGCAGGCAAGACAGGAACTTCATCACTTTGAGCTTCACACCTAGTCAGTATAGATCATTATGTACTTCAGAACTACTCTGGAAGCCTCTTAAGAACCTGAATCTCCCTTGGCAGGTGTCAGAATTTCTTACTGATTCTTACTGATTTACAGACGAAGCTTAGGATGACTATGCTTCTGGGTTGGACTATTTCAGTTAGATACCTAAAGACAGGGAAGATTTAAGTGCCTGGCACAATTTCTTTTAGCCTAGTCTCTGAAACCATCTAATTCTTCTTGTACAATTGCTCTGTTTCTCCTTTTACTGGTCAGTATTTTTCCATCATTAGAAAATCCCAAGGATTAATTATACTTACATCAGTTACAAAAGCATTATATAAAACTAGTTCCCGTGTTGATTACCAAAGACTTCTGTGAAGGACCTTATCCAATATCATACTTTTTGCATGTCATCCAGTCTCCTGCCCACCTCAATTTCACAGCAGCATTTCCCAGCTATTAGGAAACCCAAACCCTAACTCTAATTTCTTCTGTAGCACTAAATCAGATTTTAACAAACCTGAACAGTGGAAACATATAATACATTTTCTCTCTTTAGGGAGAAATATTATAACGTTAGATCAATAATCCCCATGGAAAAAAAAAAAAAAAAGGATGGAAAAGATCTGAGATCTTACATTTACTTCCATATCCTTTTCTTCAAAGTTTATTTGAAAGCAAACATCCTAGAAAGACTGTGGACAATGAGATCGTTCCACCCATATAAACATGCATTAAAGCATGTACATTGTCTATACTGTTCTCCAGTATTATACTGCCACCCCTGAAACACAGTTTGCTTTAAATAATCCCCAAAAGATGGTGTAAAAGTCCCTCTAAAAAAGACCTTGCTGCCAAGTTTATGATTTCACAGATAACTAGTCTTAATCCTCTGGGACTAAAATTATCCAGCGCTCCCTCTAATTGTACTGAAGAGTGTTTCTTCTAATTCAGTTCTGGTCATTTCCATTACCACACTCTCCTTCCTGACAATCAACTTGCCTTTGCCTTCAATATTCTACAGTCTTCATCTTTCTGAAGACTTATTCATCACATGTAATTTTAAATATTTATCTAAAGAACTGAAGTTAGGAGGGCAGTAATCCAAGGTCACCGATGAAGAGGTTAAATAAAATGGAGGATTGAATCACCACTTGGAAATTACTCTCCATTGAGTGGATAGGGTCTCTGGGACAATTTAGTTAGCAGCTTGAAGAAAAATGAAATAGAGCCATCTTTTCCACCACTTCTATGCCAAGAAATGTTTGGTTTGGCTTAGGGCCAAGGTTGAATTACATTTAGTGTTGACTCAATCTGTTCTTGTTCTTCATAACTTTGCACAGAGCAATGGTAGACTTTAGCAATCTGTTTTATTTACTTACGAGATTTAACTCATCTCAACTTTGACAGTTTTTACCTTATTACTATTTTGGATATCCATGATACATTATCTGAATCAACTTTCTGAGGGATTTTAGAGCTCTTCCCTCCATTCTCAATGGGAAAATCAATTTCCAGCCAAACCCATTCCAATAGATACCATTAACTGGGATGAAAACTTTGGATAAGAAAGCCATCTTTGATTAGTGCCTGTTCTGCTTTATATTTGACTATCTGATCCTAAGTAGTTTAATTTATATAATTCATTATCTTTCTTAATTTCTCAAGTACCTGTTCTTTTGAAATTAACCCTCTTTCAATAAACAGTAATGCTTATACAAAATATAATCATTTAATTAAAACTGAGTGAGCTCACAGCTAACATTTTTTAGTGTCTCATTATTCACTCCAATAAAACAAAGTATTTAATAATAATACTTTTTCAGCTATGAAATATCTCAACAAGCTGTAGAGAGCTGCAAAGAAATTAAGATCTTTGGAAAAGAAAGACGGCTATGCAAAATTTTGAGTGGAGTGAAAGTCTGTGTGTTTGTGCCTGTATTCGTAACTGTTTCTTTAATACATGCCTGCAGGTTAAGAAAGATATTTATCAGGAAACAAAGGTAACATTTATATTAGTCTATTAAAGCAGCAATGGAAAACATTCCGTAGTACTGAAACATGATTCTCTATGGCATTAAATTGCTATAATAGTTCCTGGAATTTTTTCTTCCTGGATCAAATATGACTGTCCCAAATAATTCCCAGGCACAGTTGGAGACAGCATGAATCATGAGGTATTCAGAATAGGCTGGTCTGGTATGATCAGATTGCACTAGCTTTTCAAGAATAAGCAAATTAAGATTCTTCAGGTATAGCAACTGAAAATTTAAAATTACATGAAATTTACTACTGTAAAGCTCACAAGGAGGATGCTGCCTTTTTATGTTCACACAAGGGCTTCTGCACAATGGAAGACTGGGCAAGGGACAGGACAAGGACAAGTAACAGATTAGTCTGCATCTACTGCTTAGGTCTGCTCCTAGTTATAGCAGATTTGCCTTGTATAGGGATTGTTGCAGTGGTCCAGAAGAAAAGCAGGATGTGAGCTAACAGTTAGAAAGTGCAGTGCTTAAGCTCAGCCCTTGGTCTTCTCCTTTTAGTGATGTACACATGCCCAGGGAGATTCCATTCCCTGTCCCAAACAGCTTCAGATCAATCTATTTTAAAAAAGATTAGAGTTACTCTCAGAAATATGAGAAATGTAAGGTCTTAACACCAGGACTGGAATGATGTCCAAAGCTCCACATGGGTGCTTATAATTTTCAGGTACAATTTTGAGCTACCAGCACATTACAAGTACCATTTTTCATATTAACAACACAAATACATAGAACTAGTATTTTGCTAGCCATCAATGATCTCCAACAGCAAGTTTATTCCAAGGTGCCGGTTTTACAGAATTTACAATATTATAGCTGTTTCTATTTCAGTCAAGATTGAAGAGTCAAGGGGCTTTGCTCAGAGAAAAGTATTGCAAAGAAGAAAATTAATAAACTGCCACACAGAGTAAGAGTCCTTGATGAAACATGTAATTAAGGCATGCAGGCAATTCCTTTGTCAGCATTGTTCTTGTTCTAGCAGATAATACTAAAAACTTGTCAAACATGCATTCAGAAGTCTATTGTCTATCAGCAAAGGATACTTTTTGATTTGCTGCTTTTTAGCCAGTTAAACTGTATAGAGTAGAAATAACAAAAGGGTTCGGAGCGCTTGCTGAACCAGAGCCCAGCAGAGTACATGATGGATTGCAACTGCCATCTCTTTTTGTCCAATTCCACTGCACTCTCTGGGCTAAAGAAATAAAACAGTTGATGAAAGAAAAGGACTCAGGCTTTAATGGTAGAGTAAGTCTAGATTGTATGTGTTGCTATTTGAGAATATTGAGAATATTATTTTAATAAATTACTTATAATGACATATGTGCACCAGCTAAGGTAAGGGTACCTTGATGCTAGATGCTATTCAAATGCATAACAAGAGAGAGGAAAAGCTTTCAGTGCAAATAAATAGACAACAGAACCACCGTGATACACAAAGAAATACAGAGTGGTAGGGGGAAAAAAAGTCATTCTTAGCTGGTGAGAGAAATCCTCATGTTCCTGTTGAACAAACTGGCAATGCATGTGTACGCTTAATGGTGCTGAAGTACCTGACAGGATGCCATACCATCACAGCATCGAGTCAAGGCTACAGAGCTGAGGCCAAGAACTGGTAAAGTAGGGAGTGTTTTTCCCACAACTGCTTTATCCACAGATAGGTTAGGTATCTAACCGGTATTGGGGGTTGGACTAGATGACCTCTGAAGGTCCCTTCCAACCCTAACCATTCTGTGATTCTATGATTCTATGATCTCTGCTTGACACTGAATTCCTAAGTAACTCAGGAGACTGCTCACCTGTGGGACTGGGTGTTTTGGTACTGACTTTCTATGAGAAAGGTTAGGCACCTAACAAATATGTCATTTGTAAGTAATCGGTAACCATTTATTAATTTTTAAGCTATTTATAAGCTTAAAACAATGTCTAATCAGAAGGAAGGCAGTGAGTATCTTTTCTTATTATAAAATCCTTCGTATCAAAAAATGTTGCTCAGTGACTCTGTGGAGACTTTTCCGTTGCAAATATTATACTGAGTCAAAAACATCATTATGGACTTTAGAGTATTACAATATTTTGTAGATTAAAACATTTCAAGCAAAGCCCATAAATAGATGATATTCACAATCTGATCAGCTCCCTGAGATATGTAATTACTTAGTATATTGCCCCAAATATTTTTTAGATTATATTTAAACCCAAAGCAATCAGTTTTATTATTTATTCAATAAATTTTGCATGCCAGGCAAAATGCTGATCTTTGAAGTCAGAGCATATTCTCACAAACCCAGGCAGATTAACAAAATAATTTCACTGCAGATGTCACTGTCACTATTTTTAGAGGACAGTAAAAACAGCCATTGGGCATATGAACTCTAACTCATGGCTGTCCAGAGGTGTGGTGTGTAGGTGATAAGACTATAGCAAATTCCACCAACAGAAAATGACAATGCACAAGCACTTACTCTTCCCATATTTAAAAGTGGGTTTGATTTGAAAAAAAAAAATCTCTTCTTTTCCTATAAAATGTTTATCTATTTTCGACAGAGAAAAATTAAGGAAAATGTTATTAAAATATTTTTTCACAGTAATGCAGAGAACAAACATGCATAGAAACCTCTCAAGTGTTGTCATCGTTCTAGTTATGCTTTTTTACAAACTCCTTTTAAAAATTGTGAAGTATTACTCATTGTTGCTTATGTAATGAAGCTAGTAGCACCTCTACCATGATCATATCAAAATGACACATTTATCTAGCCAGAGAGAAGCCATCAGCTTATGAGAAGTTATTAACATGATTGATTTGAAGAGCCATTTTATAAAGCAAAATTCAGCCATTTCTACTTGACATATTTAGGACAAATCAACTACTTATAAATGCAAACACAGTTTTGAGTTATTACTATATTCCAAAGTTTGGGTTTTTTTCTTGAAATTTAGCTATTTCTGCAGAAATATTTAGTCCCCTGAGAGCATCTCTCTGCATCTTCACTTCTGATCGGAAGAACAACTTCAGGTCTTGTGCTTCCCACTGAATTCACACAAACAACGGGGGAAAGACCTAGAGTGTCATCTCCCATATGGCGACAAGTTATGACCATCAACAGTGAAAGGCAGACTAGGTCAAGGGAAACCAGAGGTCTGGGAAACAAGACAGGTGCAGCTGGTATAGCATGCCAGCTTTCAGTCCTTTGGTTCCCTACTAGTAAAATTACAGGTAATTTGTGAAGCTTTCCAGGGCCTGCAGATGGCATGTTCTGGCTAGGATCTAGGCTGTACTAAGTACTCAGATCTAGAAACTGTATCAGTGAAACAGTTCATCTTAAGCATCATTGTTATTTTTGCATTTTGTTTCCCTTAATCCTGTAGTCTTATCTTTCTCCTTCACCTAGACCTTTGATATTTTGCTTTCTCCCCTCTTGCTGAGAGTCCTCTTAGCATTCATATCCAATCTTCACAGAGTTCAGTCCTGTCCTTCCACAGCCCACCTGATAAAATAATCTGTGGTGAAATTGCTGCAAGTGGCATTATGTAGCGCTCATGTCTTTGAACTGACATCGCAGCGAGACAGACAGGGCAGGGACAGCACTGCCAAATCCAGGCTGCTTTGTTCCAGATTGTCTGTAGACAGAGGATGGCAATGCTCCACTGTTTTAAGGACTCTGGCTGCCTTTGGCCATTTTTCTTTATGTACATGACTGCAAAATGTTGAAATGTTACTCTCTGGGAAATGCTACTCTCTGGGAAGACCTTGGCAATTTTTTTCATTTATCGGTATTCACACACTGACACTGCCCCTTCTCCTGAAAAACTGTTTCTCATGAGTAAAAAAATCACCTTTTGTATCAGTTGTTTATTAACACTTAGGTTCTACACCTCTCAGTGAAGCCATGCGTGTTGCAAATGTCAAATTAACTCCCTAATTTGTGTAGGCAAACATACTGTAAGGTTCTACAGGGCCCATGCACACATAGCAAATGGATCCTTTGAGACTTGCACCTGTATTTTAGCTGGCAGCATAATTAGGTCCCATATGGTTAATGAAATGTAACGTGTCAGTATTTTGTAGGCTGAGATTTGTCACACGGAGGTGTTGGATATAACACCCACTCTACCAACTGTTCAAGAGTAGAAAAAAGAAAAATCAGTTAAAAGCTTGTGTGTAAAAGAGAAATAGCAATCAGCCTTCAAGCTTTCAGTTTTCCAGGCTTCCAGTGTCCTCTCTCTTTCTGCCTTCCTAGGGGAGGTATGGCAATTGAGGTACTTTTTCTCAATAATGTTTCAGAGCATCTTCTCTAAAGGCACAAGCCTGTGTGTGGATAGTAACAGAACATGTACACAAACTACATGTCTACCCTACATTACCAGTAGTGTCTGAGTTCTCTTACCCTCCAAAGTATTTATCCTCACAACACTTCCATCACATATTTAAATGTGGGTGTTTGGAGCAAATGCTTCAAAGACACCCATGAGTGCCATCTCAGCCTACAAAATGCCAAACCATTGCAAAATCATTAAGGAGGCTGATTTGCATCTGCCATTGCAGATGGCTGGAGGCATGTCCGCAGCAGGCTACAAAAGGGGCTTCAGGCACACGCAACATAGCTCTGATCTAACTGGTTGTGCTGGTCCACTAGCTGAGATCCTGAGCTCCACAGTGTCGCATCCCATGCTGTACTTCCCAATGGACTGATCAGCTTGAGCACAATATTGTAATGGTACAGCCCGAAGCAACTTCGGTGTATCTGAACCAGACTCTCCATCATATGGCATTGGCGTGATGTCTACAGTTTCATCAGGGCCACATGGGTAGCCCAGGAGAGCACAGAACTGAGTCTTTCACTTCCACATAAACCATCCCAAACTCCCTGCTCCAGTAGCCACTGCTCTCCACATCCAATATTCTCAGGCCAAATTTTCTAGTTCTGATGATTTATTTTGACTCCCATTCCTGACTAGAGTAGTTGAATGGGGCTAGAAAAAGAGATAGTACTGTGATTCCAGCCCACAGAGACATAAGCTAACCAAACGCGGAAGGTAGATCCACAACACAGAGCTGAGGATGCAATAATCTTCCCCCTCACAGCACTGCTCAATGTGACACACACACCATCAAAAGCGGATGGAGAGGCTTCAGCATTGGCCTGACAAGGTCATAAGCAATCATGTGTGACTGAGAGGCTTCTCAACACCATACCTCCTGGGTCAGCACCATTTACATGTCACTCCTCCTACAGCATGATGCCTAAAGGCACCGTCTATCCCTGCCTGAACACTCTGTGAACAGCTCACATAGCAGAATCTGTCTGCATAAACTGTTGGTTGAATACACATGAATAATGCATGGAGCTTGGGAGCAGGGAAAGAAAAAAACTATGTTAGCCTGGATGATTCAGACAGTTCTAGTTAACAGGGCAGAGAAAGAGGAAGGGGAGAAAGGCTGCACAATTGAAGAAACAGTCAAATAGGGAATAGCGGAGGAAAAGAGAAATTGGTAAATCCACAGGTCAAATAACCTTCACTTTTTCAGTAAAACTCTATAGTAGTATGCTCTTATAACTATAAAATTTACTCTCCTTGGTTGACTCTTATGTAGCTTACCAGAAGGAGCTACATTCCTGGCCTGTCCCAGTCATTGAATAAGTCTGACTTCTGTACAAAATCCATAAGGTTGAGGTCCTCGAATGCATGCTGTACCAGATCCTTCATTTTGAGCTACTTAAGCATGCTGTCATTTATGCTTTTGCATAAATACCTTTGGATTTGGGGGAAAAAAAAAAATCCCTCCACAGAAATTCTGTCTGAGTGAATAAAACCTTCAGCCTCATATCCAGTAAGACACAGAGCAGCTATATATCCCTTTCTTTTCTGTAGGCATGGAGATGTCAGAAAAGAAGTTGAGTATCTAGTGGGCTTTCAAGGGAGAGATACAAGTCAGATAAAGAGAGCATCTGATCCAACTTCAGCATTTTTGAGGCCCCTTAAATTTGAGCTAGTCTCATACTTACTCTTTAGGGAGAGAAATAGGTCAGACAAATTGCCTGTCTTTTTGCATATGCATGGAAACAAGCAAGGTAACTTCACATCCCACAGCGTTGTTGGAATGAAAAAAATCAAAGAAGCTGTTTATATATATAACTGTGACTGAAGACATATGAGAAGCTTATATTGGAAAGATAACATATACTCTCTCATATTCTTATTTTGAGCACGTCCTAACTGTTTTGAAAGCTCCTGTTAATGTGAAAAGAATTTGAATCCTGTATTTTTGTGTGATAAAGATGAAAGAAAAAGGAAGAACTGCTTACCTATCAAATGCAACCTTAATTTCTGTTCTACTCATAAGCCAAATAAGCAGTACCTGCATTTTTTTACTAATTTTCCTCCCAGGACTTCTTTGGAAACCTGCAATAAAATTATTCTCTGAGCTGCAAAGCCAGCATGGAAATGTGAAAGGAGCTGAACTTCACTGCTTCTCCTCCATCAACAGAAGGTATAAAATCCATTTACATACTTATTGCTTTCGCTTGTTTTTCATGTTTGAATATAGTTCCACTCACTTGCTGTCAGGATGCATCTCTGCTGCCTGTGCAGCACAGCTCTGAGATCATAGCCATCTACAATACTTTCTGTGAGCCAGGGAACTCCTTCAAGAGCATGTCAGCATGCTCGCTGACTGGTTGCTCATCTTGCTTACAAAGACCGTTTTTGAAGCAAACTGATAGAGAGAAAGTGAATGGGACATTGTGTTGGGTTCTTCAAGTGCAACAGTTATTTCGGCCAAAAACCTTATTTCAATGTAATTGAGAATGAGGCTGGGTATGAAGATTGTTGACACTGATGAAGGCAAAATAAAGGAATAATTTCAGCTTATCTTTCACCTTCAAGGCTTTGCTTGCAAATGGAACAATGACCTGTTTTTCACTAAATGACAAAACTGCAAATTAAAAAACTGTGATACTCAAGGCTTTAAAACAAAATAAAGGTAAGGTTTCTGAATAATATATGTAGTTAGAGTCAGATTTTTAAAATCTAGATTTTAGAAGATGTCTGGACTAAATCTGGATTCTCCAGATGAAAGAACTTTAAAAATAGTGTGCAACTTTTATTTTAGTCAGGGCTCAATCTGCATTGATTGATAGCCATGATCACAAAATCCAAAATCAACTCAGTCATTATGTGAAGTTGTTAAGTGAAGATACCCTGTATGTATCTTAATAAACAATATATTTTAGCCTAAGCAGTAACATTTT
Source organism: Ardeotis arabs (assembly GCA_011801015.1). NCBI lineage: Eukaryota > Metazoa > Chordata > Aves > Otidiformes > Otididae > Ardeotis > Ardeotis arabs. The sequence goes on from JAAGAY010138923.1 coordinate 16,729, forward strand.
TATCTGCCCTTTAACAACATAATTAGTTTTATATGGAGGCTTCCACATATATCACCTTGATCATTTATCTGGCCAGCTATAAAGGCTGACAGACATGTCCAGGAAGAAAAAAACAAACCTCTCAATTAGAAACTGTGATTTTCTCCAGTCAGCATATTTAGAATGATGAGTTAAATTATGTTAGTTTAAAAACAAGGCTCAAACAATGTCTCAAAATTCAGTTGCCAAAGTAGACGGTAACTGTTCTGTTAATAACCTTCCCAGTCACTTCTTTAATATGTACACTTGTAATGTATTTACATATAATACATAAAATCATAGAATTGTTTAGGTTGGAAAAGACCTGTAAGATCTTCAAGTCCAACCATAAATGTAACACTATCAAGTTCACCACTAAACAATGTCCCTAAGCACCATGTCTACATGTCTTTTAAACACCTCCAGGGATGGTGACTCCAACACTTCCCTGGGCAGCCTGTTCCAATGCTTGACAACCCTTTTGGTGAAGAAATCATTCCTAATATACAATCTAAACCTCCCCTGGCACAACTTGAGGCCATTTCCTCTTGTGCTATTGCTTGTTACTTGGGAAATAAATACTGACATCCACCTCACTAAAACTTATTTTCAGGTAGCTGTAGAGAGCAATAAGATCCCCCCTCAGCTTCCTTTTCTCCAGACTAAACAACCTCAGTTCCCTCAGCCACTCCCCACAAGGCTTGTGCTATAGACCCTTCATCAGCTTCATTGACTGTCTTTGGAAGTGCTGCAGCACATCAATATCTTTCTTGTAGTGAGAGGCCCAAAACTGAACACAATATTTGAGGTATGGCCTCACCAGTGCCAAGGACAGGAGCACAATCACTTCCCTCATCCTGCTGGCCACACTGCATCTGATACTTTGCATTACAGTGTGGTATTCCTCCTCATCATCAGGAGCCTGCAATCAGACTTCAGTAAAATGGATGCAATGTTATCCTCTGTCCAGTGGCTTCCAAATTAAACTAAAGCAAAGTCTATAATTTTTAATTCACCTCCAAGATCACTGTCTCCTGCATGATTCAAGAATCAACTGGTCAGAACTGCCTGAGGGAAAACTGAAATATTTAAGAGATACAGCACAGACGTTTTACTTTTCTTTGCTTTTAGGGAAATTACAGTTTAGCTCTTGTAAATCCAGGAAGTGGTAATTAAAGTATGGACCAATGCAAATGTCTATTCTGCTCCTTAACTATACAGAAACTTTCCAATTTTGAAGCAACATTGATTTAACTCCTGCACTATTAAGCTACCTACCTGTTTTTTGGTGCATAAAAATACTGATAAGTGCAGGACAACCTTTCTTTTCCTTTTTTTTTTAGGTGGGAAATTAAGTCCTAGTCTTTGGTAAAGTCTTTTCATACTTGGGATCTCAAGCTAGCACTCTGGAAAGTGAGTTCTCATTCTAGTCCTTCCAGTCCTTTCTTCTGTCTCTCTCCCCTTCTTCCTGGTTCCCATCACAATAAGACCTTCATCTCCCCTGAATTCTCAATAACAGGATTTATACTAAGGAATATGAAATAATGTGTTGGGGTTTTTTTGCTATATCAAAGTGTATTAACTGCATTTTTTTCCTTGAAATCTAGGAAAAAATAATTCACAAATTGATAATTTAAATTTCTTGTCACTAGGTTACATGCACGTAAAAAGAAAAATCCATAGTTTCAAGAATAAGAAAGAAAATTAATACAACAGATGCAGAAATATCACTAATCATCACAAATAGTGAATAGCAGGACCTGGTTCATCAGCCCTTGCTTAACAATTGGATGAATGATATGTCAATGTATGCAAAAATTTTTAATTTGTATACAGAATTGGTAGTATAGAAGACATGACAAATAAAATGGGATGAAGGGGAACCTTCCAGCTCCTCCTTGAGTAAAACATCTTTTATCAAAACTGTCAAAGAACATTAATATTTTGCACTAAAATTGTAAAAGTTGACACCTTTTCAATGAAATTTCCATTTGACTTTTAAAGTTACCTTTTATCAACTCTTTTAATATAACCACAAGGCAAGCAGTTTATTTTGACTGACTCCTAAATTTTATCATAGCTTTTCATTTACTAGAAAATATTGTTATTTTGACTTTCAGTTCTGACTTGGGGTAAAAAATACTTCAGGATATTACGGAATATATTTTTCAGCCAGGTCTATAGTATGTGTTCTTTCATTTCAAAGACAAAATATCAATGAGAGATACAGGAAAGTGAACCACTGTCACTACCCATGGTCATCCAATACCATATATTAGAAGGACCATGTTTCATAAAACTAATTTGACCAAGCAGGCACTGTTAAATGAAATCTTGTTTCCTGAAAGACTTCCAAATCTCATCAACTACATAGATCCCTACCTGACTGAAGAGGTGTACCCTGGGGATGGGGACAAGAACTGTTCTATTTCCAGGCCTAAGGCAAAAGGGAAACTTAAGATGAACCTGGAGGATTCTGGACTCCCACTGTCTCTTCTCAATGAAGGCAATTTTCATCACATTGTAACTTTCATTGAGTAACTATAGAGTGTAAGTGACAGGAAAAGCAACATTCGAACACTTAACCCCTAAACAAAAGAAGCAAAATGACATTTTGAAGATCCAAATGTCCTTATTTTATCTAAGTGCACCTTATATCATTCCTTTCAAAGTGACTTATTAAAAAAACTTTACAATAGTGTGTCTCCTTGCTCACCTTCCCTTTGCTATCTCATATTTCCCCTAACAATCTTCATCCTCATTATACTCCAGACCATACCCTGTCACTAGGTAACATTTTGCATTTTTCTGTCTGTCTAGTTATTTCACAGTGGGTATGTCTGGTCTGAGCAGTCTACCAGCAGTGTTAAAGTGCTGTCCGATTAGTCAGTCACTGAAGAACAAAGTAAACATTAACTAAGAGCTACTTCAGTATACTATCTCAAAATTGCCAGCTGATTGACAGTATTCACTGATTTTTTCACAATTATGATGCTAGAATATTTGAAATTGGGGGGAAAAAAAGCCACCTCTGTTATAGAGGTCAACATTCAATAAAAATGTGCAAACACTTTGTATCGGGTTTACTTGGCAAAGTTTTGGTAGTCAGGGGCTGGCTAAAGGGGTGGCTTCTGTTGGAAGCTACTGGAAGCTTTCCCCATGTCTGACAGAGCCAATGCCAGCCGGCTCCAAGACGGACCTGCTGCCTGGCCAAGGCCAAGCCAATCAGCGATGGCGGTAGTGCCTCTGGGATAACAGATTTAAGAACGGGAAGAAAAAAGCTGCACAGGAGAGGAGTGAGAATGTGTGAGAGGAACGGTTGCAGACGCCAAGGTCAGTGAAGAAGGAGGGGAAGCAGTAATGTTGCTCCTGGCACAGATTCCCCTGCAGCCTGTGGTGATGACCATGGTGAAGCAGGCTGTCCCCTTGCAGCCTGTGGAGGCCCACAGAAGAGCAGAGATCCACCTACGGCCCGTGGAGGACCTAACACCAGGGCAGGTGGATGCCTGAAGGAGGCTGTGGCCCATGGAGGGCCTGTGCTGGGGCAGGCTCCTGACAGGACCTATAGGCCCATGGATAGAGGAGTCCACGCTGGAGCAGGTTTGCTGGCAGGGCACCCACACAGGAGCAGGAGAAAAGTGTGAAGAGTCCTTCTGCTGAAGGGGAAGAAGCGGCAGAGACAATGCATCATGAACTGACCACAACCTCCATTCCCCGTTCCCCTGCCCCACTGGTGGGGAGGAAGTAGAGAATTTGGGAGTGAAGTTGAGCCCAGGAAGAAGAGAGAGATGAGGCGAAGTCTTAACATTTGGTTTTTTTTTTCTTACTATCCTACCCTTATTTGATTTGTAGTAAATTAATTTTTTTTTTCCAAGACAAGTCTGTTTTGCCTGTGACAGTAATTGGTGAGTAATGTCTCCCTGTCCTTGTCTTGACCCATGAGCCTTTTGTTATGTTTTCTCTCCCCTGTCCAGCTAAGGAGAGGAGTGATGGAGTGGCTTTGATGGGCACCTGGTGTTCAGTCAGGGTCAACCCACCACACACCTCTATAGGATAGGACTGGAACTGGGGTTTCCATTTCCGTATGTTCTTCCAGATGAGAGATTTTTTAATTTTTTTTTTGCTATAAGATTAATGTGATGGAGAGCATATCAAATTTTGATCATCCTGATCTTACTCTTAATATTTATGTTTGAAATAGTTCCAAAATCTCAAAAACAAAGAAGTAATTTCAAAAATTAAAAAAACTCACAAGTAATTGTTTTGACTAAGAGCAAAAATTCAACATTGCTGAAGTAGGATATTCTCCAGTCTTTATACAGGACAATTGTCAATTTTCAGAAACAGTTTTTTAGAAACAAACTTTCTTTGAAATTTAGAATACTTTCATGAACTAACAATGACCTTGTATTATTTCTATGTGGTTTTTTTTTCTACATATAAAACATGAAAATATATCTCTTATGCTTAAAATAAAATGAATCTAATTTACAATCATATTATTTTGTGAAATGCATAGAATTTTTCTGACCATGATATAGTTTTTGTATCTAAAGGAGAAAAAATGTACAGTCTGAAAGAAAATCTCCACATCATATAAGTATAATTTGTTCCAAGCAGCAGGTTTAAGGTCTATTTGTTGCAGCTCTTTCGTTCATTTCTTCATCTTATTCTCACAGACTATGACTAATTTTCATTTTCTCTTTACTTGGTAGCAAGGTATGTAGGCAAAAATAGTCTTGTAACCAGGCACATTCAAACAAATATGAAAGGAAATGTGTGAAATAACCCTTGTCCGCAGGAAAAAAAAAAAAGTTCTGCTTTTGCTATACTTGCCTGGGTACACCCTAAGAAAATGAATGTGAATCACTTGTTTATATGCACTTACAATAAATTTAAATGGAGGAAAGAGATATTAAACAGAGAGGACTTTGAGGGTGAGTTTGATCCAATATTTACCTGCAGAGGTGTCTAAAGAGAATGTTAACAAAGTGGCTTCTTTCTTAAGGCTACGTTCAAAAGGAAATCACACTTTTTATATAATGGAATGAAATTTATGCCTTGCCAACTCCAATAAATTTGGCCTATTGTGTTTCAGCTGTACCTCTGTGCAGTTCTATTTTTCCAGCATACATCACCTCTTCACTCCATTCAGAGTGGCAAAATAAATGTTTTCTAATGGCAATGAAAATTGCCTTTCAAATTATTAATTAATTTGGCTCCAGGCAAATTTTAAGCACAGACTTTCAGGGATTGACCCTGTTTCTGACTGGGAAAACCTGATCCAAATGTCAGTCTAGTCAACAGGGGAGTATTGACTTCAAACAGGCTTTCAATGAGGCCTTCAAACTGCAGTGATGGGAGAAGAGAAAATTGTATGTATTTTTCTCTGATCTTTCAGAAAGACCAGGGATTGCTTTCATATGGGAAATCAGGTGAATAGGCAGTTCTTTATCTCTGGTGGCAGACAGTCAAATTCTCCCCAATTTTCCCAACCGTTTCAAATTAGTTGCAGTGCCGAAAGGTTAAGCAAGAGAAGGGCGAGATAAAATGCCAGGGGTGCTTGAGTGGCACGGCCCATCTGCGTGCCAACCATCACCACCCAAAATCCAGACAGAGGCACGAATTTTCCTCTCTACACCCTTCTATGTGCATTAGTTTCCCTGGGGGGTAGACAAAAGTTACATAACCTACAGAAGATCCCTAAAATGCTCTGAGAAATTGGGCAACTAAACTGGAGGGCATCTCTCTGCTGAACTACTTTCCCTGAGAGAGAGGCATGGACTGAGTTCTTAACTGCATTATTGACCTACTGTCTGTCTCCAAAATTGGTTTAAGAAGTGAAAGTTGGTTTGATTTTAAGGAAAGGTTTTTTTACGCTCTATTCCTATAACAGTGGCAGAAAAAAAAAATCTGTAAGGCCAGCTGAAAGAATTAGATCAGTATGCAAACTTCCAATAAAATTATCTCCAGCATACCTTGCATGCTTGTTGTGCCTGAAGGCACTTGCTTCAGGCTTTAAGTGATAGGTCCTTAGTGCAAGGAGCATCCCATCACATTTTCCCTCTGCCCACTCATTCTTACCTCCTTGCCACGCAGTGTTAACATGTCTGCTCGTGGGGCCACAACGTGACCTGGATTCCAGGTGAGGCTTATTTTAAAAGTGCCCTATGGTGGGTGAAAATGTTTTATTCTAAAGCCAGGTTGGTTCAGAGCAGAGCCCCACAAATCATTGAAGAGAAAGAATTGGAGAGTGGAGGAAGATGATGACACCAGTGGCACATATCATTCTTAACAGAGCTAAGCAAGGGGAGTTACAAGCCAAGACTATCTAAGACTCAGAAAGATTTCTCATTGGCATACAAAAAATACACTACAGTAAGTGGAGATAACTATTACTTTATCAGAACTATCCTTCATTTGTTACTCATATTTCCTATTAATTAGGTTGCAGAAACTTCCTGCTTAAAATTACAAGAGCTCCACTGATAATAGGACTTGCTACCTTCAAATTCTTAGGAAAAAGAAATTGCTCTTAGTGGTTGCTTGCACACCTGGAGGCGTCACCTAGATTAAACCATGATGCTAAATGTCAAAGGAGCAAAGCTTATGAGAACCTCTCAAAAGTTTTGTGTATTTTAAATCTGGAAATCTTGAATAAGGACTTAACAACAAAACTTCAGATCAGCCTCTCAAAATATTAACCCACTGCAGACACAGACGATTAGTGAGTGCAGAAGGAAAGATTCAAACAGTAAGCTTTTTATTGTGAAGCTACTGACTTATCCCAGACTTTTCTTCTACCAGACCAAAAAGAGACCTATAACTTTATCTGCTGATGGAACTACCAAAGCAATGAAACAACCAAGCTTTTTCTGCCTCTTTTTTTTTTCTCCCAGTCCAGCTTTGAAAGAGAGAACCCTCCCTCTCCTTGGAAATCCTTCCCAGAAACCAAAGGTCATATTTCAGAAGAGTCTGCTAAAGATAATGAATGTAGATGGCCAGAATTACTGGAGGCACTGAAAGAAGGTCCTCTCTCAATGGATTAGCAAGATATTAAGTAGATAAAAATTGCAAGAAGTGGGATCTAACAATTTTTTTTGCCCTGTTTTGAAATAATGCCTATGAGTATAGGGGCATATTTGGAATGTTTACTAGTAAACATGTTATATTAAAATGAAAATTAATTATAAAGATTAAAATAATATAAATAAATAAAATATATATTTTGCTTGTTTACTCAACTCTATAGGAGTGTTCTGTGGATTTAAAAAAAAAAATCTTTTCTGTCCTGGAAGGGACAACATCTGCCATAATCTTTGGAAATCATCCAGAACATCAGATGTTGTCACATTTCAAAGAAATACCTTGACCAGTTTGTATTTGATTATCCTATTATAAATACCATCTATTCTATTGTTAGAAAACATTTTTGTCATTTTATTTAACTGGAGAGCATATTCATCATCATGACCAGACCATGTAAAGAGATGACAGGATCATAAGATTCCCAGAACCCAAGTTTAATGCTTGTTCACTGAAGTCCACAGTTATGTTGCTGTAAATATACTATGAATGATATGAGGGCTCAGGTATTAACAATGTACCACCTATCTTGTCCATTTTAATACTGGCAGAAGTAGACATATGTTGTACTAAATATATCATTCATCATTTCTTCTTCTTCACATCCAGCTTCTCTATCATTCTCTACTTGTCTTGCCCATAGCAGCTACCTCCAGCTTCAGCCCTTGTCTCCCTATTCCCTTCCTTCCAATATGCAGTGCAAAGTTCCTCTGCCATAAGATCTTCATGCCATATGTTATCATCTGCTCCAAACAGTGTCCACAGGAAGTGGTAAAAGTAAGTATTCTCACTCTGTGCAGAATCAGACCTTCATATAAGCTTGACAATTCCCACACTGAAGAATCCTATCTCAATAAGCAAAGATATTTTGTTCATAGCAAAAACAAGACGAGGCATCAAAAGTAGGCAGGATATAAAATTTTATACTGATGTGCTGCATCAGTGGCCTTATTTTTCACCATGACGTTATTCATACACATTTTGAATTGAAGGCTGCACACCAAGCCATGCCAAAAGCATCAGCTGGCACAGAGTACCTTCACTACATGATGTGACATGGGGTGATTTATACAATGTTATATTAAACTGTTAATATATTAACGCATCCCCATAGAAAAGAGGCTGCAGTTATTTACCTTTTTTTGTCATCATGATGGAAACGTGGTTGCAACAATCTACATGTAAGTTCTGATTTTTTTTTCTTTAAATACTGCAGAATGAGCTCTTTACGTATGTATAGAAGGACAAAGATGTCTACGTACTAGCGTTGGACCAGCATCACCCCAAAAAGGGCTTTGAATAGCTTGAAGGCTGCCAGAGAAGCACACTCAGTGTGTGGGAAGGACAATCTGCTTTCTATTGGTTGTAATAAAGCCAGCAGCATCTGCTGCTGTTCAGAAAAGCCGTCACCACTACCCAATCTCTTAATAACATTTTTCATTCTGAGATCATATTCTGAGCCTTGCGTTCTTAGTTAGTTTGTCTGTTTGAACAGAGGCGATCCAGTGAGATCCTAAAATTCATCCCAGAACCTAATTCCGGAAAACCCATTAAATGTGCTGTCATTAGACAGGGACTGGTGAAACATGCTCTTAAGGCAGTATGAAATTCTAGTCACTTATAGCAAGATGAACCCACTCAACTCTACCAACACAAGGAATAGCAAAATCAGGTAAGATTTTCCATAGCATTTCCCTTTAATCAACACTCTTCTGAATGCCAATTACAAAGCTTAAGCTCTAACTCAAATTAATAAAAGTAGGGAAGCAATTCAGCACACAGTTCTGATTTTCTGGGCACCTGGTGGAGCGTAAGTGTGTGAAGAAGATTCAAGGAGACTTCCCTTGCTCACTCCTGAAACCAACGGCCAGATGCAGAGTAAGAAGTGGCTGCAATGCACCATGGAGTATTATAAAATAGACCAGAAATAGTTATGGTCTCCGGGATCTGGGACAACCTGCATTCAAACATTAGACATGACTACATGTTTTCTAGTATTCATGTCTCTGTGCCTCAGATATTAAGCAGGAGCGCATTCTGGCTCAGCTACAGTTTCAAATTATGATTTAGCTCTCCTTTGCACTCATTAACCATTGATATCAACAGTCAAAATCATTATTCTACATAAATACACGGATTGGAAGATTAAGAAAAATAAATAAAAGTCAACTAAATTAAATTATAGTCACTTAGAAGACTCCAGAGTAAGCACTTTCAGCAACAAGTGGCCCTAGAGCACACACAATCCTGCATTTCAGACTTAGTTTTCAGTCATTATCAACATGATGCTACTTCAGCCCCCTAGGGAATGTGAGATTATTATCAAGTAAAGTAAAAGTTTATACTGTGGACAACTGACTGACAAAAACCCAACAACATCAAACTGTCATAATCTATCTATTTGATCACATCAAAATAGTTCAAAAGCATTCTTATATGGAAAAAAATAACCTCTTACCTTCAGTGTGTACAGCAGAAACATAGGTCCAGTTATAGCGCTTGACAATGTCCACCATAGCCCGTGCTTGCTGTGCATCAGATGGCACAACTCTCATAAAATACTTGAACAGAGTTTTGTCGCTTAGGTCCATGCTTGTGGCAGAATAAGCAATCTGAGGTATATTGAAAAGCTGCAACAAGTTCTGGACCTGGATAGCAACTGAGCTAGAGCCAGGTCCAATGACACCAACAATGGGTTTCTTCGAGCGGAAAGATGATGAAGAGCCATCCACACATCGCACCATCCCTTCCTCTTCTTCTGATGAAATAAGAGAGTCCCTTATAAACTCAATGCTCTGCTCCAGAGCCACAGCAGAATGCCAGCAGGAGTCCCTTATTTCACATCCTAGAGTTATATTTGGCAACAGTGTGGGGTCCAAGTTAATTCTGTCAAGGGTATGTAGCATTGCCTCCACTCTCTGAATGCCATACTGCTCTCTTACCTCTCCACATTTCCTCTCGTGAACTTTATCAACAGTTGGTTGATGGTGAACAGAGAATAGAGCTCCAATGATAATATCACCAGGCATGTGTGCCACCACCCTTCTTTCATTGGCTTGTGCAGAAACCAAAAGCCCAAAGTTCCCACAGACATCTTCCTTCAATAACAGGATTGCAAGAAACAGCAAAAGGACCATTTTAGGAAATGGTTTAGGCTGGTAGAGACAACATGATGGAACAAAACCGGAGAGCTGGTGAAAAGCAGTTATCGAATCTTTTGGATACAAGGAGCACTATGCTGATGATTAACCAGAAGTTTGCGTATATTCTCTAAGGAGTCACCATCATCTCCAAGTGGACAGCTATGCAGAGCTGCACATGTGATCATAATCCTCATAACCTTAAAAAATGAATAAATAAGAGAAAAAGCTTTAAAATTAGTTATAAAGTCAGCTTTGTAATCTGTTCTAAAATTGCACCTATTCCTACTGCTGTCAATGACTGTAGTACATCTCCTGTATACACTCGCTTCAGTTGTTTTTCAAGCTGGAAAACTTTGTTGTACTTCAGTGATTCACAATCTTGAGCTTGTAATTCTGGTAGTGTAAATCAATGTCTTTCTCTTTGGCACTCTTGTTCAAAAACTCTTTTGGGAAATGTTTTCAAAAGCACAAAAATGTGTCTTTAAAAACAACTCCCTTTACTTTCAGACACTTTCATTAAGAAACTGCTGCTGACAAACAGAGCTGTTCTTGAAATATTCTAAGGAATGCAGAATCTGGTTCTTCAGATCTGTAAATCTGTTTTTTCTTTGTAAGGCACAACATGAAACAAATTAACTTTTAAAATAAGTTAGGATTAAGAATATTGATTTTGTTATTAATATTTGTACTTAAGTAATGAATATTTGATCAGAAGAACAACAATTCTGAAACAGTAAAGCAGTTAAATTATTTTCATCCTTTTATATCCTTAAATCAAACATCACCAATAGGCAATTAGACAAATCCTGGTACTGTGGACAACTATACAGACTTTGCTGATAGAAAGAAGTCAACATAGAAACTATACAGATGCATTACTACCTAAAATATTTGATCTGCTATGTTTGCAAATAGTTTGTAATGCAATCTGCACTCAGTTTTTGCATTGATGAAGGATTAAAAAAAAAAAAAGAAAAAAGAAAAGAATCAGCAAAGAATTCACATTTTAGGCTGTGGTTAATGGAGCTAAAAAATGTTCTGTACCTAGCAATGTATTTGCAGTAGGATGCTTCTGGTTTTAAATATAGTGCTTAAACATTAGTTTTTCCAGGTCTTGATCCCTGAGCACGTTAAAGTTATCACCTATTGCTCTACACCTGCCAACGGATCCATTGATAGTGCAGAAAGTCAAGCACATTCTTAAATCTAGGAAGATGCTGAGCTAGTTAGTGAGCCACATGTGCAGTTGCATTATTGACAAAACAAATGCAAAATTCTGGGACAGAGTCTGATCTCAGTTTTGCTGACGTAAATCTTTTGATGTAACAAAAAAAAAAAGAAATTTCCATATATTTCTGACCCACCAGTCATTTCTAATCCCATAACAATAATTGGTAATGCTCAGATGTTCTAAAGTGAAAGAAATCCTTGCCATAGGAAGTCTACCTGTTTCTTCCAGGTTTAAAATCTGGCATCATTTTAATCTTGAATTCACCCCTTACAGCTAGGTCATTCAATACAATGCCACAGTGAAAACCTTCCTGGTTTTGAAGAAGAGGCAATCAAACTTAAATCCACTTTTCTTCTTAGCCTTATTTAATTATTATTTTACCTGGACATCTGTAAGTTATAAACTATTTACACAAAGGAAATCATGCAACAGTTTCAGTGAATATTCCCAGATGAAATCCAAATCTTTAAACAGAGAAAACATTTAGTAGAAATCATTTTGTAATATTAATTGTACTTCACGTGATGTTAATTTTTAGTAATAGAAAGTGTTGATAATGAAATAAGGTTCAGACAACTATAGAACACTTCAAGAAGTTTTTTCTAGTCTATGAGGAGCTAGCTTATCAATGCTGCAACCCTTTGCCACTAAGGAATAACAGCAGTTCAATTCAGGTTAATTAGTCTCTAATTACAGAATATCACTACTGCTTATGTCTTCTAATTGTTTCTTCCGTGACTCTGAAGATGGTACTGTATAATTTGCAAATAGTCCAAAGGTTGAATGACAGGGGATATCTTTGTACAATATCATAGCTATTAAATTCCTATACCTCCAATTAATTTAATGTATTAACCTAAAAAAAAAATTAACTAATTATTTACTAATTTATTAACATTTGAACAGAAAAGGTACTGTTATTTAAAACCATCGACGCTTATTTTACTGAGCTTCTCAAATTAAGTCTACATGTACAGAGCACAACTTTATCTAGACAAATGCCAGCTCTGCCTCAGACTATAACTGGATATACAATTAAATGCCTTTTTATAACCTGCAGCTGCGTATGTACAAGTAGAGAGAGCTCAGAGGACTGGGGTGAGCTTGTGACACAAAAATAAATAATCCAGTCCACATCCACCATTTTAATTCTTCAACACACATCAGCCAGGTTTCTGGTCAAATTTAGTAATACTGTTCTTGCTTGGTCTTATGTCTAAGGAATTAAATTATTTCCATACAGGATATAGGAGAAAGAGAGGGCAGTAAGGCCATTTTGATCTTCTTCACTCCAAAGAACAGCTGTTTGCTCTTCTCTGTCTACAGTTCTACCTATCAGTATAAAATTACAAGGTAAAGAATGAGGAAAAACTGAAGGTCTCCTTTATATTTCTGGTTCCATAATAACACCAGGTCTCATGGTTAGGGGTTTCAGCTAATCCACAGCCCAAAACCAAGTTCTGAAAACAATCAAATCCTTCCACTCCATAGCATTCAAGGGAAAAGAAGGGGCCAGATACAGACTGCAGTTGCTCCAGAATTAATGAACTTTCTTCATACACTTCACTTTACTAAAGTGAAAGTCAATTTACTTGGGACTTACAAAGCTATTACTAATTACACCAAGAAAACTGTTTATGTTTCATAGTATTAGGCTTAGGACTCATATCCAAAGCACCTGAAGTCAATGCTTTCTGTGGGATTTCATGATGCAGTGAAATAACCTGGAATTCATGTTGACATGGCTAAGTAAGCCTGCTAAATTTAAATTGATTTGTATTTGTATAATAGAGATCTGGTTCTATGGGTTTATTCTAGCTCTCATAAACCTGAAAATCACAGAATGGTTGAGGTGCGAAGACACCCTGGGAAGTTGTCTAGTCCATCCACCTTGCTTAAAGCACATGCAACTAAAGCAGGTTTCTCAGCTTCGTGTCCCATCAAGTTTTAAATATCTCAGAGGATGGAGACTCCACAACCTTTCTGGGTAACCTGTTTCAGTGTTTGACCACAATAACAGGAAAAAGTATTCTTTTTTTATATTTAAATAGAATTTCCTGTATTTTAATTTGTGCTTATTACCAGTCATCCTTCCACTGGATACGGCTGGTTATGCCATGAGAGTAATCAGGCAGCACATTCAATTTTAGGCTGAAATGTCTGAACAGAGAGCTGATAGACTAAGCACACTACTTACATTTCCTGGAGCACATCTTCCTGAAGAGAAGATGGCCAGGGGAACTGTTCAAATACACAATATTACTGCTCTTCTGTCCCAAGAGAATTACATATAAGTGACTCCACATTTTGATTAGCATTCTTTCCTGCTGCAGGAAGCTTATTATTACAAGCAGGATGAGTACCAAAATAAAATTAAACAAAATTTCATAAGCTTAAATATAACTCCTGTTTAAATTGTTGGAGATAACCCTAAAGGGAATTTGACATGCCTCCAGACTGAGAACAGAGGTATCAGCAGCATCAAAGACACTGAACTCCTGAATGCATGCATAAAGTAATGGAAATTGTTTCACAATTAATAATTTATCTGCAGTTACTTGTTTTTATTGACGGACAAGCAAATCAACACACACAGCACTTAGGGTCAAATTCACTTTTCACACTGTTCAATTTCTTCAGTGTCAAGGGAGTTATTCCTGTTTTACTGCAACATAGGCAAAATGGAATCAGGCACTTAATTACTGGGGTATCAAAGTTCCTAGCTTATTTCAGCTATAGATCTAACTATAAATTAATCCTGAAGTCATGTACTTTAACAATAGATGACAGATTCTTTGATCTCAGTCCTCTGCTGCACTACCTTCACACTTGGTGCAAATGCAGAAGTGGTAAGGCAGGAAGATAATTCTGCCTGTCTGTCCATTGATCAGTCTTGCCCTAGAAAAAAAATGTAAGGGCTACCCAGATAAGTGAAGATACAGATCTGATGAAGCATTTGACATGTTCCTATAACCTCTGCTGTTCCTGGCAGTAAAAACTTTATATCAGTCTCTGTCAGAAGAAATTCTCAGCTGTTCCTTTAGGGCAGAGTTCCAGCTACTTCATGTTGAGATTTAACTGAGTAGAAAATGAGCATCTGTAATATTCCATGAAACATAATGCTATTCTTAAAATTATTTATTTCAGCCTCAAATGCAAGTCCATCTATAGTTACAGTCTGCACAGACCAAAGGAAAGAAAAAGAGCCCAGATACCTAATGACATTATTTAAATTTTGATCAAAAATCAAACTATGAACAGCAGTTCAAAGGATTGATTTTTCATTATGTACGTGGCTGAGAGTTTATACATGAGGCACGTCTGACTTTTCTTAAGGGCTTCTACTACAGCAGATGTAACTGTTTAAATCTTCAGAAGGAAACCCTTTCCCCCTGTGACTTACATCTTTATAGCAGCGCCCACTAGTGACCCCAGAGTGAAGGACCTGCCTTTTTTTTGCAATCTGAATTCTCTTGGCTCTGTGGCTTCTAATAGGTGAAACACAAACTCAGCAAAGGGAAGTTTTTGATTTAGCCTTGTTTGTATCAGTGAAAAAAAAAAAAAAAATTAAAGAGAGAAAAAGCAACACTTTCGTTCTGGTTTCTTTTTTGTTACAGTTTTGTGCGTTTACAGCCTGTTCGTTCATTGCCTTTAAATCTTCAGGCAGATTTAAATAATAAAAATAAAATGTCCCATTACTGAATCACAGAACAGGGTGTGATAGAGTGAGAATTTATGGTCCAATCGAGGAAAGCACTTAGGAATATGCTTAGTGTTAAGCACATGAAGAATGCTGTTAGTCAAATATCTGTAAAGACTTATCTAAAGTTTAACATCTCTTTAGAGGATTTTCCAGATCAGAGTAATCACAAAAACTTTGGACCTCAAAATCCATAGATTTGTAGTGACAAATTTTACTTGTATGGTATGTTCGTATGGCCTACAGCCCTGTACCTACTGATTAAATGTTTTCCAGATATTCATTTACAGTAGATACTGCAATTAATATGATGACATCAGCTAAGAGAAATTATATGTTGATATAGCTATGAATCAAATCAGTATATCTCAATGAACTAACTTGGGTTTCAACATCAGAGAAGACAAAACCTTAGCAAACAGCAACTAAATTATTGGTCCAGAGTCAGTCCAGCTGCTTATCTAACAGTGAAGATCTTTGGATAGCAAAAGATAGAACTGCCTTAGAAAAAAAATTATATAAGGAGAGAGACGTCTCAGCTCATCTCGATGGCGACCAATATGAGGAAAAAGTGTGCCTTCAGGATGCTAAGCCTTTGCTCAGTTCTGCTGGCTATTGGCGTTGTGAATTCTAAGCATTGGGTTCAAGCTCTTCTGACAATCTAACTATGGAGAGGCTCAGTTTGCAAGAGGTCCCACACACCCACTCCTTAGTGGTAATTCAGTTTGGTCACACAAAACTTGATACACCTAAATAGTATTTAGTTTAAAAACAGGAATATGAGCACACTGTTCTGTTTTGAGATTTCTACTTCTGTTTACATTTTCTATTCACCAAAAAAAAAGCCCAAACCAAACCAACAACAACCCATTAGTCATTGTATTATCAGCTCTGTGAATTCCAGCGGGCATTGGATCAAACCCTTTGACAAAGGAAAGAGTCTTACACAACAGGAGAGACTACGAAGCAGCTTGCTGTAATTCTACTTAGAAACAGGAGGAAACTAAACAGCGCAGAAGAATATTAACCATTTAACCAGAGCAGCCACTGAAAATAACAGACTACTGTGCTGATCTCATGCCTTCATAGATCATAAACATAGAATGCTATAATTATCAACAAGATCCTTAGCAATTCTGGGGAGTTCTTCCCCATATTATGCCACATATACACACTTTCTGGTTGATGAAACAATTTTGCTTTTAATATGTAGGTGCTTAACTTCCCAGCAAAACTTGCAATGATCTCTGCAGTTCTGCTAAATTTACTACTTATCACTGCTGTTACCAAAAAGCTGTTATACCATATGATGCAGGAACTAATAGCTCTGGTGTGATTTCAGTTGTAATCCTAGACATTTTATTAATTAACAAAACTGTATGATCTGGAGGAGGTGATCAAGAAAAAGCAATAGCAATTCCAAAAGACACCTTCTAGCAAGTCGCAACAGGAGTGGTATTACAGTGGCATTCCAGTACTACCACCATACCAAAAAAAAAATCTATAAACATGTTGGCAAATAAAATTACAAAGAACCTGTGTAGAAACCCCAAAAATACTCTCTGATTATTTGAAATAGTGTTTAAGCCTGGCATCCCTGATAACGTAACATAAATATTAGCGTGTAGTTAAAGTATTTGAGAATGCGCAAAATACTACTATGTGATAGAAATGTTTAGAAATACAGTAATTAAAAAAAGTCATGGACAGTGAAAATAGCCTAGTAGTTAACTCCTCTATACATCTAGAGTTGTGTATTCTCAAGACAGTCCTCCGCTTTCGAGATGGTCCCCAGGTTTGTCCTCAAGACTAGAAGAAGGAAACGTCCAGCTTCCTCCTACACCCAGTCTGTCGTCGTGTCCGCCCCCCCCGCCCCACTCCCTCCCACCAGAAAGCCCTCCTCGGGGAGGAGGCCGAAGGACAGCGAGGCTGCCGAGGGAGCCCCGGGGTGCGGGACAGCGCTGCGGGAGCGGAGCGGGGAACCGGCGGCGGGGAGCTGGGAGCGGCGGGCGCTGTCCCCGGTGCTGAGCACCTCCCGCCGCCAGCGTTCGCCTCCCGGGCAGGGTTGCGGGGAGAAAAAAAAGAATAATATTTTTTTTTTAAATCTATAAATCAACCGGTAGTTAAAATTGCCATGGTGGTCAGATTATACATGCACGACTGCATTTTTTACAAATAAATTATACACATAGAGCTGAGTCTTAGAGGAAACTGTTGGACAAGGTTAACTCACAGCATGTCTACCCGCGCTGCTACAACCAGGCTGTGCATACAGACATATGTGTGCATAGACACTGGTTCTTAGGTCTCGGTCTCTCTGCTCGGCTAGTGATATTGCTGTCCCTCTCAACCTTTAATGAATCATTTTTATACGTGGAGACATTAGCTCTGATTATTCAATAAGGAACAGACGGGACTCGCTGAGCAGAGCCAAAGTGATTTGTCCCAAGGTCACACAGAAAAGTCTATGGCTGAGCTAAGCTTGACTGTCTCTGGAAAACAGATACATCCCTGTTTCTATCATCCCTTCCTGGTAAGACAAATCCTCACTGATGAACAGAAGGGCTATATCACACACATCACCAAGCCCAGGTGTTGCAGTACCCCAGTCCCCCAGCCTCACACATATCCTGGTCCTGGGGAGGGGTCAATGTCCACTGCCCTCCAGTGTCCCAACCCACTGATGCCCCAGCAGCTCCTGGAGGTGCACCCCATCGGTTGGCTCACTGTCCTCCGCGGACCTGTGCTTGTCCTCCAGCAACCAGGGCACAGAGCAAAAGCAGAAGGGAGGGGAAAGGGTTCCTCCTGCATCCACAGAGGCTCTATCTGCAACCCAGAGCACATAAATCCCCTCTCCCACCCCACAGCATTACCTTGTCAGCGGCAGCAATTGCTTCTTCCTGCAGTGGCAGCAAAGCAGTCCTTTCGGTGGCAATAATCAAGACGGGTAGGGGTAGGCACCTCCTATTTTCAGCCACGGCAGAGATAGCATTCCTCACACAGACCTTCTGGAGCTGAATAATCCTCAAATGCCTCTGCAAAGATCACCAGCAGGTGAGCCCCGCTTGGCTAGCATTGTCACTCCTCCAGCTACAGGCACGTCCTGTTTTCTTCCGATCACAGGTAAACGCTGAGGACCGAGTATCCTCTAACCCTGCGAATGCATGCACATACACACACGCCATGCAACACGCTGTTCTCTCAGCATCGCCCAAGTCTCATTTGCAAGAGGCGTGAATGGTCCCTGGATTTAAGGGGGGGAGGAGGGGGGAGAAGGCGTGAGGAGGAGGAATAAACAAACAAATAATGAAACAACAGATGGGTCTTTGCTCTCTGCCACCACAGCCTTAGTCTTCCTAAATGCTTGCTGCAGCTTGACCCACCTGCTTAAACACCTCCACCCCTCCTGACATATACACAGCAGCAATCTCTCTGTAGTTACAAGGGGCTTAACTGCTCTGCGAGGAGAGCTCTCCAGGTGCTCGGAAGGTTCCAAAGTCTCCTGGTTAAACCGACAGCTCCCTCCCGCACCGCCCTCCTCCAGCAAGTAAGAGAGCGGCGCTCGGTTCAGAACAGCATCATCCGGAGAAAAAGGAAAAAAAAAAAAAAAAAAAAAAAAAAAAAAAAACACAAAAAGAAA
>JAAGAY010138923.1:35566-53262 GCA_011801015.1 Ardeotis arabs
GCGTGAAAGAAAGAAAAAAAAAAAAAAAAAAAAAAAAAAGTGACAGCTGCTTTAGGAGGGTCTGTTTAAAACTGAGTCGTGGGGAAGAGTTTACCCCTGCGATTCCCGTGGTGTTTTTTTGCAAACTGGCTCGGTCAAAGTTTTCCTGGGGCTGCCGCCGCACCTGGGCCCGGGGCTGGGGGGCGAGGGTCCCTGGGCACCGGGGAAGCGCCGGGCTTCAGCGCAACTTTTTAGTGCCACCAAGTGGCACAGATCCCTCCAGGAAAGCCAGCAGCAGCCTGCTGCTCCCTGGCAAGAGGAGACAGAGGGATGCGAGAGCAGCGACCACCCCCCCTTCACACACACAGACAGCGGTACCAAGCAGAAAGAAGGGGCTTTGCTGCTGGAAGGACAGGTTGCCCTCTCCAGCCCTCGCCCCTTCCCTCGGCTGCGGGGTGACAGCAGCGGGCACGGCGAGGCGGGGAGCGATGCCCCTACCAAGGGCAGCCTCCGCTGCCAGCCCCTCCGGTGGGATGTGCCACTCCGCTCCTGCTGCCCCCGGCCTCCCGCTCCTCCCCATGGCAGCTCCCACTTCCAGTCACCCCACTCCCGCCGAGCTGCCCCCCTCCTTGCCCCCTCCGGGCTCCCTGGACCCACTGGAGCTGCGGTACCCCCCCAGCCCGCTCGCTCCGCATCCGGCATCCCTGGGCACCCCTGGACCGTTTCTGCAGATCCGCGGGCAGGCTGCCTGTTTGCCTGCCTTCTGCCCACAAGCTCGGTACCCTGCGGTCCCTCTGCTTCCCCACAAATCCCACAGCACCCCTCTCCCCTGCTAACTACCTGCTCCCCACACATCCATCTTTCCTCGGTTAACCCTTCCCTCCTGAAGCCAGCTGAGGCTTTACCTTCTCCTCTGGCATCCCTGCATCCTCTCAAAGCTTCCCCCCCTTCCCTCTCTCCTCCCCGCTCTCAGGGCTCAGCCCCGCACACCCGGGCTCCTGCTCTCATTCACACTCGGCTGTCCCGCTTCTCTCCCGCCGGCCGCACCGCACCCCTCCTCCGCCCGGGATGGGCAGGGACCCTCGGCATAGGGCCGGGCACGACGGCTCGGAGCGTGGAGCGTGGGGGAGTGGGGGTGTGGGTACGCATGGGAGGGGTCCTAGGCAGACCGAGCCCCGACAAACTCAACACCTCCCTGCGCTCCTACTGCAGCAGCAGCAACAACAAACAGCAACAAACCATCGCAACACAATGCCAGACAGAGATCATCTCTTTATTCAAAGCTATTCTTAGTAAATAAATAAATAAATTAGAATAAAATAAATAAATAATAAAGCAAAATGCCATTTAAGTAAGAGCTGATCTGGCATTTAAAAGGCTGCTGGGTCTGACCATTTACCAGGCTGTATTTGCAGGAAAGGATTAGCTTGTGCATCCATTTTCGAGAATTAACACCCATTCTCTGCCACTGCTCCACAGCTTGGCACTCCATGCTGATTGCCCCCATTTGCGTTACTGCTAAAAATATTATCTTTTTTTTAAAAAAAAAAATAGACAGCTACTGAATGACCCAAATCCTGGCCACTACTTGATGTAATTTGCTCAGGTTGACTCCATTGCCACATCCAAGTTGTGTCGTGTCCTCTCCAGCACCCCTGCCCATCTGAGGTAACTTTGATAAAGTTGTTGGGGAATAAAGGAAGAGGGACAGTCTTGCTACAGCTCCATCCATGCTCCTAACCCCCGTAATCCCTTTACTGCTGTCTCTTTTCCACCAGATTACCAACTTGACTGCTCCTTTCATCCCAAAGGGTGAAGGATAGGGATCCCATATGTCCTTATCAAGTGTGGAGCCTGTGCTCTTTCTCCTTCACATCTCCTTTAGTCCCAGCCTGAGACTGGCTGGGAGCCCATCATCCACCACCTGCTTCACATCCTTACCCAGCCCTCTTGGCTCCTCCAGTCACTGCAGCCCTGGCAAAGGCCAATCCTTAAAGCAAAGGGTGCTGTGAGCATGTATGTGTGTGGCTCTGACTGTTCAGTCCCTCTGCTTAGCTCCAAGAGGCTCTGTGCTGGTGCTTGAAGGGATGGAGGTAGGTTACATGAGAGGGGAGAGCCACTAGTTACCAGGGACTTCCCCGTTCCTGCCACTGTCCTGGCAATGGGGTGGGGTGATGGGTAAGGAGCATCCTTCCTCTTTCTCCTCAGACATATGTTCCCCTCATACACCGTCTTTCCCATTAAATCATGGACTGTGAAATTACTAGAAGATCAGGAGGCTGGAGAAGCAGAAACAGAAGGGATGGATATCTGTAGATAAAGCACAGATCAGAAGGAGGGGAGGGTGTTCTGTAGAAGGGAAAGGTGAGACCAAAGGCAAAGTGGCCTTACTGTGCACAGGGGCCCTGGAAGGAAGCAACGTCAGAGGGATCTGGGAAGACAGGACCATCATTTTGCTGGGCTGTCACAGCAGTTCTCTGCCTCACCAGGGAGTGTGTGTGTGACCACAGTCAGAAAGCAACCACCTCTCATTGGCAACAGGGACACCAGCTGGTTGGCAAGACGGAGGGTGGCCCACAGCAGATGAGGGCAATGGTCCCTCCACAAGCAGGACACACAGAGCTGTGTGGATGCAGCCATGCTGGATGCAAAGCAGCTCCCACACCGTTGTCCCCAAGGACTCTTTGTGAATCAGAGCACAGAGTCAGAGATCACTGTGCCAGATGTTTGGAGCAGCTGGATCAAAGATTAAAGGAGGCTAACAGAATGGACGGGGGTGGCCGTGGCACTTACATTCCTAATGCCTCTCATTGACCTTTTAAACAGGGTCTTAATAAATACATATACATATAAAAGGCTCTTTTCCTTTGCTCTCTTCCTCCCCCTTTCTCCCCTCCTCCCTTCCCATCATTCCCAACAATTTTACAGAACCCATAAAATTAGTCACTGTCTTCTTCACTGACAGTAGATTATTTTTCCCCTGCCAGGAAATTTCCTTTCTTATTTTGATACTATTTAAAAAAAAAAAAAAAAACAAAATGAAAACTTCCTGTACCTGTTTGCAATAGCATCAGTAAAAAAATAAACAAACCAGTACCTGAATAAGGAGACATAATGACTATATTTTCTAAGCCTACTATTGGTAACACTCATTACTGCTGTGGCAATAGCACCTGTAGATACCAACACATTGGGCAAGGCTGTACATGCTCTGAATATCTGCACTCTGAGGAACTCATGCATAAAGAAAATTGCAGAGGTAAAAAGAGTATGAATATGTCTCCAGGAATAATCAATATCTCCAAAGAGCATGCTAACCACTCTACCACTTTGGGACTGAAAATCATGAGGCTAAGGGAGTACTAATTTGGGTTCTCCTCAGTTCCAGAATGAATAAACCCTGTGGGACACAGGCAGCACAATCAAAGACAGAGTGTGGACGAGGAGGTGATAATGTATTGGCTAAGATGAGCTATTTCTTATGAAGTAGTTGGTAAGACAAACTCAAAAAAAAACCTAAACATGTTTGTATTCATATATATATATACATGTATTCTAATAAATACAACAATATTTACTCCCTACTAGCCAAGATGGAGGAGATGGAACAAGGTGGGAACAATCTAGCATGCTTATAGTTCATGACATAATTAAAACTAGGAAAATTATTCTTGCTTCCCAAGCAAGTGTCCTAATGGCAAGTCTGTTATGCAGAAGGAGAGTAAAGAGGTGCAAAATACACTATACAACATGTCTTAAAAGAAAATAGTAGCCTGCCAAGGTATAATAAAGATGCTGCTCTCAGAATCCTTAGTTGGTGTTGCCCTTCCAACCTTGAGGAATGCAAGGGTCTGACTTCACATGTCTATGTTGTAGAAATTTATATATAAACTTCATGTTGCCTTCAGCATGAATACAGGAAAATTGTCTTTTGTAGTGTGCAATTCATTTGATCTATCTTAGACATTTTGTTTAGGATGACAAAGAAAGAGGCATTAAGATATGCCTGCTTCTCTTCATAGATTCTAAAGTGTACCCATTCCTCCTAGCGATATCTGTATTATATCAGTGTGCTTTCAAGGGATCTATGACTAATTTTTTATTCTTGGAAGTGCATAGGTGTAAATGAGGCACTGGAATGTCCAACACCTCCAAGACTGTTCTAGTTCTGTGCAAGGAAACAACCCAGCTTAGTAACTGGAAAAACTCAGAAATCTCAAATTGAACCTAGCTGTGAAACTCCTTCAACAGGATGCAGTCCCTGGGTAAGGATTTTTACCTTAGATTTAAATTTAGAATCTATGACTGGAGGTACCTATAAGCTCTTGTTTGGTCTTCCCTTATGCTCATCAGTAGAAAACAGGACGTGAGAGAGGAAGGCAGAATATGGAGCTCTGAGGAAGACGCTTGCAAGAAGAGTATAACAGGAGAACGCAAACTCATACACATCTATGGAGATTTATGTGAGTAATGGGGTGCATCAGATGTGGCTAAAAGATTGTGGAATACAGATACCTTCACATTTGCCCCCCCAAAAAAATATTTTAGGAGAATGAAACCAGTTTGCAGGGCATCTGAATAAAAAACTGACACAAAATGGTTGAATCTACTCTGGGGAATTGTTCTATGTGTCCTCCTTGTAATTTGTTTTTTACTCTTTCCAGAGAGTGAATTTCATGTCTAAAGTGGCTATACTTGCCAAAATGGGTAAGTAGAACTTTTGCAACGTTACAACTCTGATTCATATTAGTAGGAGTATTCAGGGTTAGTAACTCCAACTGAGGAAATTTGACTTACAATTTAACTTTGTGAATAAAGGTATTATTCATATTATTAAAGGTCAAAATGATGTTATTTCAACTATTATAAGCATTTTAAATTTTGTAAAATTAATAAAAATAATTACATTTATGTAATTTCTTCTTGTTTCTTTTGTTATTTCAAATATATTTAAGTACATATATGAATTCTATGTCCAACAACCTTCTCCTGTGCAATTCCCCACTGTTTTCCACCAAAGAATTCCAGTGCACTCAAGAAACTCAAAACTGACATGTGAGGATCTTAGTTAAATGCAATCAACATGCACACATTGAAAGGAGAGCTTGGGAAATAGACAGACTTCCCTATTGAAATTTGTAGAAATGCACACAACTCTACATTAAAAAAAAAAAAATAATTAAATGACACTACTCTTCTCAGGAAAACCCATACCTTCCTAAGACTGTTTTTTTTTTCTGTGTTGGGGAAACTTGTTTAACACTCTCATGTAATCCAACATCTGAAGCTGGTGCTCCTATTTCTACTCAGCAAGTTCTGATCTGAGTAGGGGAGTGCTTCTAATGAAGGCTGAAAGAATGAAACCTCCAATTATGCTGCTGTGTGTTATACTGTCTTCTCTCTGCAGTGAGAGTGTTGACTGGGTGAAACTCAACTGGTAGGTTCCTTTTGGGATTTGAACTCACCCTAGACTGGCATCTTCTGCTGAACAGCAGGGAGGCAATGGGGACAGGATTGTTCATGTTGTGAAGTCCCCAAACCTACCCACAGTGACATAATATCTGTGTCACTGTGATTGATTCATGTGACTACAAGGCAGAGAATTTCCTAGCTCTGAAACAGATTCTTCTATGGGAACTTTTCTCATTCCAAGATCCAGACTTTGCTCTAATGAGAAATATTAATATCAGAGATATAGAATATTTTTACAAACCCATTTCATTCCCACTGTGAAGAACTGCCCTTTGGCTGGAGAGCCACCCTCAGGACCACTCTGCGTGGAAACAAACAGAACAGAGTATAAATGCGACAAATTTCACCTGAACAAAACTGTCTTCCAAATGAAAGTGGCAGACTGCAATGCTACACACTAGAAACTCTACTGGTGTATTTCAGCTGAAACATTTTTATTTCTATCTATTCTTGGCCAACTGATTCCTCCTGCTGACACTGTGATCTGATTCCCGTTCCCTCCGTGAACAAAGGAGGCTGGCAAAAGACTGGGAAGTACACGGAACAACCTTGCTCCAGCAGTAACACAGACTCAGATCAGCACGTGGCTGCTTGGCAGTCCACCTACCACAGAAGGTGACTTGGAGTCAGCTCTGTCTCCTTGCTTGTAGCTCATCCTGTGCAAAATGTCAACTGGGAAGCAGAATCTGTAAAAGTGGCAGGGGTTGTAGACACAGAATGATTTCAGTCCCGCCCCTTTCTGTAGGACATCATAAAGAGACAAAAAGAGAACTAAGGCCAGCAGTAACCAAAAGGTGCTGTTTGGTATACAGCTTTAAATCATAAATCTCCAGTATTGCTTTCCTAAGTAAACAATTACTGTAGTTACCTTAAGAATACCTAGTGGGCAAAAAAAAAAGTCTTTGTATTTTGAAGATAACTACTTTTTTTTTTTTTTTTTGCAACTCAACAATGAGAATGGCGATTGTTCACAAATTTACATTTTCTGTCAAATTAAGTTTTTGCATGGCTCATTGAAGAAACAGGTGCACCTCAATTTTTTATTGGCATGGCTTCAAGGATTGAGCAAGCTCTTGCCTTAGTTAAGTGGGTTTTTTTCATTGCAGAAATGGAAGAGGTTGATGAAAAAGATGACTAGATAAATTACTCTGAACTATAGATGAATACCAAATGCAGTTCCCTTCGCTTACATAGTGCTTTCTTTTTCCCTTAGATAAACCTATCTACATAAACACTCAAAAAGTTTGCTTTGTCAAACTGCATGTTTCTCACAATAGCCAATCTTTCCTCATATAATTTCTTTTTTTTCTTTGACTACCTTCTGGCTTCTTATTTCAAGGCCAAAAGAGTTGTGCCATGGTACTGTGCTGGCTGAATAATCTTATTCCTAATGGATCAAAATTGTTTCCAGTAATGTGGGCGCATGAACGGCTTAGGTATTGAGAGTGGGTACACAATGGAACTCTCCTTATCGGACACAGAATACTGTAAAGTGATATCCACCTCTGGTCATCCATGCACCCTTCATAATCAATGGAGAAGAACTGGTACTTAGGTGATACAATGAGTGTCATCCCTAAGAAGGCTTCAAGTGAACCTACCTTAAGAATAACCAATTTATGCAAGCAAGACTAAGTAACTGAGGAGCAGATACCTACCTTAGGAACTCTTACAGTTAGGTAGGATGAACATGTGACATGGTTTTCACTGAAAGGAAAAACAGAATTTAAAAACCTGTCCAGTTAAGTAATTTTCAAGACCCAAGTATAAACTTCTGTTTCAGGAGTGAGTGCAACAACGGTTTGGTTTTTTCCCCAGTATGGACCACTGCTGAATATGAAGTTTAAATGTTTGCTTCTCCACTTTTTCTGTATTTAAACATTAAGCTGTGCATCAAAGCAGCTCAGAGACATGGTGTGCTCAAGAACACTCTGCACTATTCATTTGTCAAACCTACCCTATTGTACATATTTCTAATGCAGCTACTCCCACAGCATTGAGCTGACAGAAACGGTTATCACAGTGCGGCCCCACTGAGATTCCCAATATGAATTCTGACCTTAAGAAGCCATGTGAAAAATCCCACTCTGGCCCCAAGAAGTTCCAAGAGATAATTTCAGACTTAAATGGGATGAAAAAAAATAAATAAATGAAAAAAAAAATTGGTTAGAATCCTGTCTGTGTAGAAAGCCTGATGGATGAGCACTTAGATCATCTCTGAGGGCAGTAGACGTAAAAAAGAATAAAGAATGAGTAAGGGAACAGTGAAACTCCTCTTGCTCAACTTGTGTTTTGGTAGAAGAAAACAGTCTCTTTTTTCCAGCTAAGAGTACCAGTACAGAGCTACTACACTGATATTATAAAACTGCAGTAACTTCTCCATGTTTCTAGTAGATCTCTAGAGAAAGTCAAATGCTTACCTTCCCTACTTTCCACACTTTCCTTAAAGGTGATGGTTTCTTGCTTAAAAAAACAAAACAAAACAAAACAAAACAAAAACATAAAAAAAGAATTAGAAAGGAAGTAGTAAAAATCTGCTGTTCCCTATTTACCTGATGTGAAGCTGGACTGAGAGGAACATGGGCCTCATTAAAACCACATAATATCCAAAGTCTGCACTAAGACAGAAAAATATTTGTATAGGTGCATGGTTTCTTGATTGGTCCTGAGCTGGTACCCACTTAATAATAAGTATAAATGAAAACAACATGAAATAGAAGGTCAGATCTAAGAAAGAGAAGCAGCTTAATCTCTCCAGTGACTCAAGAACATGACATTGGAGAAGACCAGTGGTTATATGTAATGCCAAAACTGCAGTAACGTCTATGGGTATGTTACTGCAAGAAAGGGAAAGAGATATTGTTTTAAGCAGAGACAAAACCTTGTGCTGTACAGAAAAAAGAATCAGTCCACAGCTCGCACTCACCAAGTCAAAGTTCATATGTAAACTGTCCCCAGAACATTGCTTCATTCACTGGTCTATTCACCACAATGGAGGGAGAGAAACAGAACTCTCATAACACAGATAATTAGTTTGTTAGGACCGTGTTTGACCAGACAGTTCCCTTCTGAGGTGTTGCTAGTATTTTCTCAGTAAAGAGCTTAAGTTTAATAGGCTTTTTAGAAATACCATTACTACTTCCAATTTCTTGAGACTGTTATTTTGTTTACAAATAAAGCAACATGATTTTGCTTACATAGAGTTTAACGTATTCAAAATCAAGGATGTAAAGCTTTGCTTATACAACGAGGGAACCAATTGCACCAGAAATATCACCCTAGATTTTTTTTTCTCAGTTTTGGACACAAAGCATTTGCAGCCTGTCTTTGAGATTGACACTACTGACATTACTTTTTCAGCAGTAAGAGGACACCTCTGAATTCTCCAGAAATATTGGTAATAATTTCAGTCAATAAATTAATCTGAAGGACAAGAGGAAGACTGTGATGCAACTGCACAGAGTACAACCAACTTGGTAACAATTTGCAATATTTAAAGATTTAGAGAATGTACATTGCCATATTTTCTTTGTGATCATATTAAAAAACTGTTTCCAAAGAAAACAAGTCTGTGGCTTGTGTTTACTGAAAACAAATTACTCCTGTAGCCAGAAGCAAATTATTCAAAGATAGTTTCTGGAACAGATAAGAGAGTTTGAAAATAAGATTAGGAAAATCACCTTAGCCATCAAAATATTCAGGGCTTTGTCCTTACAATTCAGGATAGTTCCTAAGCATGTTATCAGATCCATTGATGTGATTGATAGGCAGTGTTCCTCACACCTCACTTTGGGCTCCTGTAATATAGATTCATTATTTTTTTCTACAACTCCATCCATACCAAGATACAATGTTGAGATGTAATTTAACAAATCACATTCTCTTTTCAAAAATCATGCCCTCTAAGACACAGAACTTCAGTTTGTTGCAGTCCTGTAAATTGCAGTCCTCCAGGATTTTAATATCACAACTGTCCATGTAAATTAAGTTTTGTGGGTTTGCTACCATCTGAAAGTTCTGCAGATTATCATCTTGCTATGTGTCCTTCTCTTGAACCTGTTAAAATAATCAGGATTCTATTTCAAATAGAAAAACAAAATGAGAAGTAGTTAACTCCACATACTTTAGAGCTTGCCTTTTCCTCAGTTTCATGTAGTTTCTCTGAT
This sequence comes from Ardeotis arabs, assembly GCA_011801015.1. Taxonomy (NCBI): domain Eukaryota; kingdom Metazoa; phylum Chordata; class Aves; order Otidiformes; family Otididae; genus Ardeotis; species Ardeotis arabs. The sequence goes on from JAAGAY010138923.1 coordinate 45,184, forward strand.
TTTCATAGGGGAGAAGTTGAGCAGTCAGTCTTCTAATTTGGTTTAGGTTTGATGTCTGTATCAGAAAACAAGATTGGAACTAGAATTTCTGCACCTTCATACAGATACAGGTTCAGACAGACTACCAAGAAAGAACATCTAGAAGGTTGTCTTGTATTTAGAAACCTAGGAACTGACATTTCTTGTTTTCTCTTGCCTTCACTTACCACAGAAAAAGCAAACAAACACAATAAAATGACTTTTCTCTAGAATAAGTACTGAGATGCAAACCTCAATACATTTTTCTCTGTATGTGTACATAATCAACAAGTCGTTTGTTCTGCGGTGAAAGCTGTTTGATTCGTTGCCTCAAAAGCACTACAAGAAAGGCTGATAACATGCTTCACCATTTTAGAGGCAGCAAGAACAGCGCATGCTCAGTGCACTTATCACCTAGGAAACAAATGATTGCATCTTATTTTTGGCATAAGGCCGTAGGTGTACGAAAGATCTGAAATACTCTCCCACACAGCGCTGAACTCATTCCTCATGATGCCAGCAAGAGCAATACGCGGAGCCGCTGGGAAGCACCTCCTAGTGGCAGCCAGGGAACCGCCCACGGGCACTAGACGTGATGTCAGGGCTCCTCACCGCCCAAATTCCCCAGGAACACTCTGTTACGGCCGACATAACGCACAAGTCAGGCCAGGCAATCATAATAGGTTCTTTGGAGCTGAAGATCTCCTAATAAAATCTGCGAGGCACCCAGAAGCAGCATGCATCAAGATGTAAAAGCATTCAAATGGATTTTAATGAAACAATTAATTTAAGTGCTTTTCAGATCTTGATATAAATTGCCCCTGCATCACAGCATTACAGAGGGTTGCTTAATAAATTGATAGATTTTAAGGCCAGAAGGGACCATTATGATCATCTAACCTGACTGCTTGCATAGTACAGGTCAGAGACTTTCACTCGGAAATTCTGTAAGTAAAGCCCATAATTTTGGATTAAGCAAGAACATTTCTTCCTGAAAGCCTTGCAAACATGATTTAAAGACTTTAAATAATAGCGAATCCACCACAGCCCTAGATAAATAGCTTAACGAGGCATTATCACAATTCTTAAGATTTTGCATCTTATTTTTAATCTTCAGTTTCCAGATTTTTACCCTATGTCATTTTTCATGCAAGCAGCTTGCAATGTAATCGTGACCTATTTGGAAAGAGCTTGATTGTGAAATCTTGTGCAGCTTTGTTGATCACAAAGTATGTACGTACAATTGCATTTCCCCAATTTTTTTCCCTCTCCCTGATGAGCCAGATCTATAGCATTCCTAAGATAGGCAATCATGTCCTTACCTTTGATCAGCATCATTCTCTGCATCTGTTACATGAAAATACTTGCAGGAAAATATAGCTTTTGGAAAATCAATCTTTGGTTTGATTATGATGCCATTATGCAAGATTTTACTAAAAAGGGAATGTCTGCAGAGCAATATTTGGCACACATTTATACAGAAATAGACATTTTACACTCCCTCTCTACATGGATGTGTTTACTGCCTATTAATAAAAAAAGTTATTACCTCCAATTTCAAAAAGAATGAGCTCCTATAAGATTATTCATACAATACAAGTTCACTTTATGCTTTATTTCACAGTTGCCTCCCTCTGTAGGCAAACTTGGAGCACAAAACCATGTCTCGTTCTAATCTTAACACACATACGTGCAACCTCATAGGCAGCAAGAAAGATCACTTGTGATTTATACCTAGAAAGGAAATGAGAATGACCTCTTCAAGAGGGCTGTGCATTAAATGAAATCGTAGAAATATGATGGTTTCATTAAACCTGACAGAGTAATACTGATATGTGTCATTTAACAATCAGTCTGCCACCATTATCGTTTGTAGCGTTTATCCTCTCTGTACTGTGATGATCCCTCTGCTAGCACTAAGATTAACTTTTTCTTTTTGTCTGTACTGTGCCTGGCACAACAGCATCCATGGTTAGGGACACATGCATGTTACTATAGCAGAAATAAGAAGTGCTAACCATAGTTTACTTCAATGGGACTCAGTGTGCACATATGGTCTGTCCATATGGAGCTGATTTCATTTTTATGGGCAAAACCTTACAGGTTCATCAATAGAAAATATGAACCTTTCAATAAGGAGAATAAGTAGAGAAGTAAAAAGTAAAGTCAATGGTCAGAGATCATTATATTTTTTTTCCTTTCAAATTTCATAAATTAAAAACAAAGGAAAAATCAGCCGCTCAGAAATTAAAATCATGACTGCCTAGATTTGAGTTGCTCATTAATTCTGGATACCACTTTGTGTCACACAATGTTAATACTATAACCGAGATGTATGCTAATAGAATTAATAGCTAAAAGAAATTATCCTATATGGGGAGGGCTGATTCAGGTTTGGAGAAAAATAATAGATAGCTCTGTTTCAGCCTGATAATGTTTTACAGCTTATAAACTACTGCCTGGTAGGCTGAGGTTAAAATGATCATCTAAAAATTCCATGTCCTGAGACATCTGTGAAATGATTTCATCTTTGCAAAGAAGAATGCACACAAATCAATGTTAATTGCCACATTCATATTTCTGACTTAGTCAAATGCCTTTAAAACTTGGTGATAACAACAAAGCTGAAATCAGCAAAGAAAATGTAGCAAGATGGAGCCGAAACAAGGATCGAGTAATAGGAAAACAGAACTCTTCTGGCACCTAAGCCACCATTTTGGAAGGCTCTGTCCACAGAAATCAGCTTGACCTCCCTCTAAAACATCTGTTTTTGCAAACGATTCTCTCCAGAGAGGCTTTGTAGCAGGATTGCCAGCAATTCTGTTGCTTCAGTGCTAGGTCTGTAATGAGACACCACAAAGTGAAAATCAAAGATGGTGTTTTTACTTAAAAAACAATGACTTCATATGAGGTAAATGCTACAGGACGAATAACTAGAGATCTGCAGGTAAACTTGAAGAGGTGTATATGTAGGTAATGGATCACAGCTAAACTGTCTCTCCCTTTAGCCTTTATTATCATTACTCTGAATTTCTGTCCGTGCTTAAGTGAAGAGCAGACCCCAGAAGTCTCATGCCAGGACTGCAGTTACTCCTACAATTGCTGGTGTTTGTTCATTTTCATTTTGATATTCTGGAGTTACTGTTTACAGCAAACTGTCCTACCTCTCCTGCTTTTTTTTTTCAGTTTTCAAACTGCCTTACTGTAATTAAGTTAAGACTATGTTAGACTGAAAACAAGTCACACATTCTTTATTCCTGACTCAAATTTTCTTCCTAGACCCTTGTCTACAAGTTGCTCAGTGATGTTATTCTGGAGCTTCTGCCCTTTACGTGCAGCTTTCAGAAACTATCACTTTTTGCGTACAATAGCTCCAGAATCGACCACCTGCTTCTCACCCACAGGCTGTTCTGCCCATGCCTGTATTCAACAGAGAAGCTTGCGTGGGATACTGGGAAGAGGGAGGATGTGAAAGACACTCGGCATTTTGCATGCATGTGTGTTGTAATAAATTCAGGACTGCCTCAACTTCTTATTGAGTTTTATAGCTATAATATTTAATCTCTTGTTGACTCTCTGCCTTTATAAAGGAGCTGGGTTGTAAAATGACTCCTCTACAGTAGCCAGACTCATAACGTGCATTAAGTGAAATGATTTATTACACAGGCCACAGTACTTTAAGACTGAAAGTGTCACTTTGTAATTAAAGTGTCAGAACAGTTGGGAAGATTTATAAGGGTGATATAATGAAATTATTACTCTGAAGTTTGTCTGTTACTTGTAAATTTTGTCTGCCACTGGCATGTGCGTTAGTCATGTGGTATTTATAGCATGGGCTTTCCAAGCACTGTTTCACAGATTAATGTATGAAAAATTAATGTCTAAATCTTTGAAAATCAGATTAGCAGGATAAAATAATAAGAACATTGTCAAAATAAGAATAACAGCTGGGCTGCCCAATGTGTTAATTCTATTTTTTAGGGCTTTGAAGACATAGCAGAGGTTTAAATGTGCTGTGCCTTACACATAACACTGCTGGATCTAGCTGTGTGCAGATTCATCTCGCCCAAGGGAGCTCTCCTTTGGAGCACAAACTAAAAGGGTTGAGGACATGGCCGAGCAGAGGGAAATGTGAGTTCACAAATGGTGGTGCTTATTGCATACAATGATGTTTCAAAGCCACACAGGTAAATAAATTCAGCCTGCATCATTTCCTTAATGGTTTTCACACTCTACTCTGAGTCACTCTTTCATGCAGCTAAACTCCTGTTCAATGTACGTGTAAACACGACATGCGACCTGGGTAGATATCACAATATACTTCCAAATACCTTTCAAATTTTCAGTTTATTTTTCACACTATTTAGTTTTGTGACTAATTAGATAAAAGTGACCATGAGTTCATTCAGTAAGATTCTGTTTCAGATCAGGACTCCCTTGTTCAGGTATCACCACCTAAATTACTGAGACAGGAGTTGGGTGTCTGTTTCTTCCACTTCTGCTGTGGAGATGCAGGGCTGGAGGCACTCGTCTAAATATAGATACCTAATGAGATCTGGGATGCAATGGGACATCTGAGACTGCACTGGGCTGGCAAAACAGCATGGGAGGTGAGGGAGACTTGCACCTTTTTGGATTCTGAGGTGGCACACCATTGGGATAGCCTCAAGACTCTAATGTTGCTAGGTGCCTACACTTCAGTGGCTGAATCCCTCTCCTAGTCGACATGTCTGGTGACACTTGGAGAGACGAATCCTACAGGTGTATTCCTACAGCCCTATTCAGTTGCTCAAATAAATGGTATCTAGAGCCATTTGAGATGCCTAAGGCTATTTCACCAAGTTTCCAGCTGCCTTGTCCAGAAGGTGCCAGTCTGTCTGGTGGAGTATCTTCTAGCCCTTTCCATCTGAAATGGTTCAAACATCTGTGTTCAGAGACCTCAGCTAAAGATCTCTGACACCTCCATGGAGATACCTGCATGCAGGTATTTACACTTATGAATCTTAACTCCCAAAAGAAATTGTATCTGTTCAATACCATTTGATTTTTAACTAGTTTCACCTTTTGTTTTTAATGAGGCCACAAAAAGTCTTCATATCCTAAAAACAAACATTGCAAGAAAATGTCAAAATAAAGCTGTTTTAATTTTAAATTTAGCAATTTATAAAATATTTTGCACATTTAAGTTTTCCTCTGTATGTGCATGTTTGTTCTGAAGCCAGATTGTGTGTATTCAGATATTTGAACAGATATTTAAAAGAAAGCAAGCCATTTTTTCATTAATAAGGATAGGTTTGATCACTCCAAACCAGAAGCAACTTCAGCTTGAGTTCAGCTAAAAGTATAAGAGGAAATTAAGACAGATGAAGACTTACTTTGAGTAATTTTAATAAAATATATGGATTTTTCTTTTTAAAATAGCATTTCAGGCTAACTTTCAATAAACTGAAATAAAACAAAAAGATTAAAATTTTTAGATGAATTGTGTGGTAAACCCAAAATGTAATGAAGGGATTTGATTTTTTAATGAGAAAATGATTCTTTTTTTTCTTTTTCTTTTGATTTACAGCGATTTTTTCCACTTTGGGAAAAGTGGAAGAAGAAAATTCTACTGAAGAAAACCGTAATTACTACTATCCAAAGCCAAAACTTTAATATCTGTTAAAATAGAATCAAGAATGAGGATCCTCAGTCTTCTCTTTATTGCTATAATTTCAGACGAGACTGTTTTTCCTTCCCCCATTTTGACTGTACTCAAAACTCCCTCCTTTATCCTCTTACAATATGTGCAGTAATACTAAGAAAGCTCAGAAAATTTAATGTTTCTAGGTTTTAAAAAAGTGGCAATACAGCTATTATTCCATCCCCTACATTCCAAAGAAGTATATAGCAGCTGGAAAACCCTTCTCAAAATTCCTGATTACTCCTTGGTTCTTTGTAAAAGTGGGCTGTTTATCAAAGGGGAAATAATCTGGGAAGTACAGATTATCCTATATATGTACCCACTATATGAGATGTAATATATGATAATATGGTTATATTTAGCAATATATTTATATATACAAATGCAAATGTGCTGCAGACTCCCTTTACAGTAAATAGTAAGAGATAGGTTCTTACAGCATGCAATTCAGATCATTATGAGGTAGATGTCTGAAAAGGTCATGTGGATTACAACTAAAATTGTCCATTTCTCTCCCTTGATTATAAAAACCTGAAGTGACATACTCAGATGCATACTTCTGCAGTACTGTTTTTTCTTGGTAATTTTTTGAAAGTGAAAAAGGTTTTAACAAGTAGATACTCTAAAATTTTAGGCATTCAAAATTATTAGCCTTTAAGAAAAAAAAAAAATCATGTTATTCATGCCTTGTTATCAAAAAGGAGGAGGTAGAAGTTGAGGAATTAAAATAACATATTGGAAGACCTTTCCTGTAGAATTCAGCTTCAGCTGTAATTCTCAGCAAAGAAAAGACTTGAAATCAGTCCAGGCATGAATTTCAGCTTGGCACACTCTGAGATATCCTCTTTGTTTGTTGTTTCCATAGTAATTGCATTCCAAAGTCAACATATGTATAGCCTCCTTTAGTCAAAATTGGATATTTTATTTTAAATCATTCTGATTTACATATTCATTAATGTTTTCCTAGAAAGGGAGAAATACTCCAGGTCATGTATTTGCTTATATAGCTGATAACGTCAAACTTTTATGTTGTTTATAGAAAACATACTGTTCACTGCTAGAAGGAAAGGCTACTTATCTCTTAATATTGTTTCTATTTCAGAGGGTTGTCTAGAAATACAATAAAGATTACAAAACAACTGATACTGTAGGAATCTGTCTCCTCTGATTTGTCAGTACTTAGAAGTATATATGTGACACAGCTTGCATTTAAAAATTAGAGCATTTATCTAGCCCATTTCTTGGTAAGGATGGTCTGTATGTAAACTTATCAGTATGACTGAGAAAATGCACAGACAAGTTTATTTTTGTGATACGTGTCTTTGGCAACTCAAGCAGCAGCTCATTCAGAGCTGTTGTTATTTCTGTTGCTTTTAAGAAATAGAAAAATGTTTCAGTGAAGCTGAACACAAAACAGTGCCATGCTGCTGGGCATCAAATGGCATTTTTGCTGCATTCGAGGACTGCTCAGGCTTACTCTGGTGAGGCTATGGATGGTTAAGTGCAAGGTTAGAATCACCTTTCTTACACCTCAGTCTCCTTCAGATGTCTGAGTCCAGGCTGGTCACCTTGTCTTTTCTTTGTAGTAAGGGAGAGAAACTGGCACTTTCTGAAAGTGATTAAACTGAGCTATCTTGGTCATCTATTTTAAGGTGAAATGACTGCGCTCATGAGCTGCTGACATTTCCTCTGACAGAGGCTCACTGTTACTAGCTCAGGTCTGGACAACTGAAGTTAAGGCAAATGAGTTCCACCTGGAGTTTCATTCATTTGTATTTATTCTTTTATCACCTCTGCTATATAAAGCTCTGCATGTGATATGCACTGTTTCTCTATTGGCAGGAAGCAGTGCAGCAAGTAGCCCACAATTTTTCAGCCATGAGTCAATATCGGTGTGTTTAGACTACATATAAAAGAATAAATAAAGATGTAATTCATCTACTGTCAAACACAAAAGACTTGAATACTTAAGACAAAACATCTAGTGTCAGCTGCATCTCACCAAATTTTAGATTTCTACAATGTAGGTATTGAACAGCTCAGTAACCTAAACTCCCATAGTAATAAATGGAAAGGAGTAAGTACTTGATTTAGACTATTTTAGGTATTTGCTTTTCATTTGGATTAGGTAATTTTCCTAAAATTTTCTGCTTTACAGAATCATAGAATCACAGAACGGTAGAGGTTGGAAGGGGCGTCTGGAGGTCCTCTGGTCCAAGCCCTCCACTCTAGCAGGGCCTCCTAAACCCTGTAGCCCAGCACCATGTCCAAATGGCTTTTGAATGTCTCCAATGATGGAGACTCCACAACGTCCCCAGGCAACCTGTGCCAGTGCTTGGTCACCCTCACAGTAAAAAAAAAAAAAAAAAAAAAAAAAA
>JAAGAY010138924.1:0-14668 GCA_011801015.1 Ardeotis arabs
CTCTCCTATGAAGAAAGGCTGAGAGAGTTGGGGCTGTTCAGCCTGGAGAAGAGGAGGCTCCGGGGAGACCTGAGAGCGGTCTTCCAGTACCTCAAGGGGGCCTACAAGAAAGACGGGGAGAGACTGTTCAGTAGGGCCTGTTGTAATAGGACAAGGGGTAATGGTTTTAAAATAGAGAGGGGTAGATTTAGATTGGATATTAGGAAAAAATTTTTCACAATGAGGGTTGTGGAACACTGGAACAGGTTGGCCAGAGAGGTGGTGGATGCACCATCCCTGGAAGCGTTCAAGGCCAGGTTGGATGGGGCTCTGAGCGACCTGATCTAGTCAGGGATGTCCCTGCTCCTTGCAGGGGGGTTGGACCTTTGAAGGTCCCTTCCAGCCCTAACCATTCTATGATTCTATGATACTAAAATAGAGAAATCATTATTTAGGGAGAAACCACGCAAAACACTCCTAAGTATAATCGAATGATATTTAACAACACTGGCTAGAAACGAAACAACTTAGTGCTCAAAGATTTACTTGGTACAAATGACAGATTTTTGTACAGCCAAGGCATTCCTGTGAAAAGGGCTGAAAAAAAGGCAATCACCTTCCCCTTTTTGCTTTGGAAAAACGAGTCATTTTTTTCCCCTATCCGTAAATTAGAGAAGGATGCCAGTTATCAATGACCTTTAGCAGAATTCTAATATGTTTCAAGCAATACTAATCTTTAACAATTTCTTTATTACATTAGGACAATACAGCATACTACATTATAATGTAAAACTAAAAACAACGAAACAGTTGAAAAAACCAATCTGATTGGCTTCCTTCCAACTTTGAATTTAACTAATAATCTGGTATACAAGCTTGCACTTATATTCAATTATGTTGACCTCTTCAGTGCAAAACACATGAAGAATGCATTTTGTATTATTATTTCTTTTAATTTTATATCATCATCTCTTGTATTTGCATATAAAGCAGCAAATGTGCTTAGTCCCTTGTGGAATTAGAAACGCTGTACAAATATTCCACATCCTGTTGGCTGTTTCTACCCAAGCTGTGCTAATGCTGACAGACCCTTTGAAGTTGCTACAGCTTTGGGAGAAACAGACGGTCTTTATAGAAAAGCCAGCATTTCAGGGGAAAAAAAAAAAAAAAAATAAAAGAAGGATCATTTTTTCTTGACTGGAGCCAAATCACAAAACTAATTTCAGATTTAAATCTGTTGGTTCTTCTCCATTCCTCCAAACACCAAGTTTTTAATACAGACAACCTTGGGCACTACTGCAGTGCTGATAAATCTCAGGTTGAAATCCCAAAGATCCTGGTATGTGCTCGATGAGATCCTATTCCAGTAGAAACTAGCATTCCTTTAAAAACCAACTGAGAAAGTGCAAAATTAAGTTTTATAAAACTTTCTTCACGTATTACATATGTAGATCAAATAAATAATAGCTTATCAGCAGTAGTAATCTATTCCGTTCCGAAAATTTAAGATTAGTAATGTAATATATTTTCCAGAGTTTTATCTCATCCTATCCTAAACAGTATTTTCCACCAGTTTCCTCTAGTACTATCACAGACCCAAACACATTTCTGTCCATCTGAGCTTTATCTGAAGTCCACATTATCTGCACATCTCAGTCATTCCCTGTTAAAGTATAATCTTAAAGGCTCTTCTGAACTTCTTTCAAACTTTAGCTGCTCAGATAAAATCACCAATGGAAATGTTATTTCCTTCCTTCACTTTTCTGTATTATCCTTCTTGGATGGGACAGAAAACTAAAAGCCACTGCTCAACTCCAAAAGTACAGCAGCAGGCTGTGCAGAGACACAGGCTGCTCAAAGCACAACTCCTGGGTGCTCCACAGACATTCATCAAGTCACGACAATTTCTCAGCACTCTTTGAAAACAATCCTCATCTAGAATAATGCTGATGGATCAGGAACCACCTATATCAAAGACTGCACTGCTGCATTTCCCATGTACAGTGCACCACATTCAGAGGCAGTCATGTTATTCAGGAAGAAAGCATAGAGAACAAGGCATACACAAAACTGAAGTTCCAGAGCCTGAGTAAAAACCATAATCCTGAAGTAAGCCACTAAAAGACATAAAAACAAGCCAGAGATTCTAGGTCAAAATTGCTAACACTTTTTCATCATTAAAGAAACTATGATGTTAAAAATATACTAGCTTAAGAAAGATGTTACACACACTTTCTCACATCTACACGTAAAAATACAAATTCTTATTCTTAGAACCAGGACAAGTCCAGCAAAAGTTGTGGTGAGCCACTTACAGAAGGATTTTGTGCTCCTCTCTATGCTACTAAGAAGCACAAGAGTGTCAGTGTGCACGGGAAAACAACAGGAGACTCTTCTCCGTTATTCTGTTCCCCACCCATTCTCCCTGGCCCTCTCCAAAGCCTGATGATACTGCAGGGGGAATCCCTCTGGAAAAGAGAAGCCAAACAGTCCATTTCTGCATGGACTGGGGAAGGCAGCCTGGATGCAGACGCAGCTCCTGGCTGGTCTCTTACTCTGCTCCATGGTCAGCAACCCCATGCACAATAATAATCCAGAGCTCTTCCATCACACTACTTCAACACTTTTCATGGAGCTGTGCCTTCCCTATGCAGTGCAAGAACTTGCTAACCTCTGCAGAGAAACCAAGTCTTAAAGGGTTCGAGGATAAAACTGCATCCTTATATTCTGCACAAAATCTCACTAGACTGAGTTTTGGGGCAGTAAGAGAGATATCAAACTTCTGCTGTCAGAAACGTTCTCTTTCGGTAGATAAATAAGAATCCAGAGCTGTCAATCTGGCACCTCTTGCCAGCATCAAATTCATTTTTCAGGAAATCTAACAAATGTAATGTGATCAGGTACTAAATCAATCATCCAGATTTTTGGCTCCTCTTGCTCACATGCTAAGCTGTTATCAGATAGCTGGTTATGAAATGAGTTTTAACCCTTAAGCTCCAAATAAGAACCTTATGGACACAAGAATAATCAGGCCTGAAGTACAGTCTATTATATTGTACTACTGCCAGTCTTATTCTACAAATTACATTTATTTTTCACATTCTTTATCAAGTGGAAAATGTAACCCATGGGAAATAACATAAATATTAATTCCCTTGTGAACTTCTTCAGATTTATTTTTGAAAAGCTCTCAACTATTTTGCATTGGATCTTAAGCCCCTTCCTGCCTGTTTCTTTTACTTCTGCATCCAAAAGCAGAAGTGTCATACTTTAGAGAAAATGCAGGGATATAAGACAGAGAAGGATGGCAAGGAACAGGAACAAAGGAGAGGTTAGCAACTCCAAAATGTGATGTACTTTTGCCCCCCTAGCTGACACCTCTTCTTTAAGATTATTGCAGTTTACTAATAGAGGACTGTGTCCTATTAATAGCATGGGTCATTGAAGTCAGCCAATGCAGGAGGGGTAGGCCAAAAGTAGCATCCAAATGAGGATTTCAGCAGAGATCAGGAATGAATACAAATGTGACTGGAGCCTCCGCAGCTGTCCCCAGCTCTCCTGGGCAGAGTAACAGCTCCCAGCAGCTTCTTCACTGTAAATGTCTGGGAAGGAAGAAGTGGTTGAAGCCTCCAGGTCTTGTTACCACCCGTAGAGCCACATAGAAATGCAGTACAATGTGCTATAAGCATGTAAATGTTCTCTGTTCAACCCATTCTGATTACTGCTGGTGCTTTCTATCTGTTCCTCAAGAAAACACAGACATAACTCCCCTCCTGCCTTATAAACTGCAAGCACAAATTGCACCAAAGCTTATAGAAATCGATGGAAGGGTATTTGGTGCCCAGGCAAGCCCTTTAGGGCTTCCTTCTGACACCTTTAATTTCTAAGCTGGATCTGGGTTTGAGTTAACATTGAAATAGTTTTGTTGTCATAATAACTGAAAAATCACTTAATCGAAGATCCATTAATATTCTTACACTGCAAATGGAGCACAGTGAAATGCAATTTATCTTTCAGAAGTCAATGCAAGGAACTGAGGCCATAATTAATAATTTCTTCATTTCTACTGTAAGCTCCCAGATACAACAAAATATATTATCACACATGTTGAAATTGGTTAAAGGTAAAAATCCAACTGGAAAAAAATACAGATCATTCATAATCACCCATTCAAGCCAATAAGAGAAGCAAACACTGAGATACTCTTTTTTAGAGCATCAGCCTTACCGTTTAAGAGTAGACTCCCTTATCACCAGATTAAAGAGGATGAATATTTTCTGTCTACAGATAAAAATTTACAGTTTGGTTCCCCTCTAAATGATTCTTATTTACCAAATATTTGGTTACAACAGTTCTTAGCTGTATTCTACTTGGCTAATGTTAATGTAAAGACTATGAAACGGATTCAAATAAATCAGAAACAACCAAGTATAAAAAATAATAAATACACCAGAAATTATATTCTTGAAAAATCAGCTAAGTAATATTTCGGTTTTATTCTCTCTTTCAAAAAGAAAAAAAAAAGTAAACAGAGACATCTTCCTTGTATCCAGGTTTGCTTGAGGTTTGGGGGTTTCTCTGTTCATTCTGGAGTTTTTTTCTAAAGAGTGAACTACCAGGAACATACCTAAGTCAATTCAGCTACCCTCTCACAGATAGGAGATGTAATGCTTTTGCCCTCTGTATCACTTCAGCTGTTAGACTCACCACTGGGTGATGGCAGGACCTCCAAACTCACAGTACATCACACACTTCACTGGCAGTCTCATGGTTTCACTTCTGCCAGCCCATACAGCAGTTTCAACTTGCTGTTGCCACTAAATCCCCAGGCTCTGCAGGACCATCTGCATTAATGCAAAGCCTAGGAACACCTAGGAAAAATGTCCTCAAATATGTTGATAGAGGTAGAATATTTCTGTTGAAAACCCACATCAGTTGTTGAGGTTGTTTTCTTTCCTTATCATTTTTTTTTTTTTTTTTAAGGAAAAGAATGGTGGTGTGCTAAAGCTGATGGATAACTGTGATCTCAGATAAGCACCCCAGCACATTACATATCACAGAAGAACAGGAGTGCAACAGCACCATTGCAATGGGTGCAGAATAAAACCAGGTGCCAGAGCAAAAAGCAGACCATAGTTACAATTAGCAGAACACTGAACTAGAGATCTTACGATATCCAACAACCTAAAACTGGATCAAATACAAAATGAAATTGTCTTGGCATATAGAGGAATAACCAAATTGAAGAAATCAACAGCATGCTATTTAAAATCTACAGCACTCCATAATCGTGCTGTATCAAGATGTTAATCTCATATATCATGACACAGAGCTACAGGTAAAGTCAGAGTGCATGATGACCACTGCCAACTGAACTTCCTTCCACTTTTTCGCAGAAATGAAAAGGAAATTTATTTTGCTTGAGTAAAAAGGGCTTTTGATACTTTGCATAAGGCAAAAATGCAATTATTCCTCACATTTTAAAAAAAAAAATCAAGCAATTGGGAAAGATTGATGAACTGCTACTAAATTATTCTAAAGCATTTTTGTGGGAAAATATTTTCTCAATCTTTTTTCTAGAATACAAAGGAAGGGAAAGGTGCACATATTTGTCAGCTGTACTAAGAAATTCCTAACCTAAATTAAATTGTTATCTCAGAAAAGCTGTATTACTATGTGTAATCTGTAGATGTACAGTAGGCACCCTAAAAGACTTCTCTAAACATAGAATCTACACATCTAACAGAAATAGAACTGTTACCACACATAAATATATTGCATTTCATTAGGTAGAAAATATGAGGGTAATACATGACACAAAAAGGTGAATCAAGTGGACAGAATAACTATCCCACGCTACATTTAATTCTCCAGTAATATATAGCCCATTATATATTCTGTATCAGTAAGTCTAAACTAGGTCACAGTTGGAAAGTATCTCCAGAATTTGGACTCTGGAACAGAGAGCTCACCACAGCCTTCTGACAGCAATAAACTTATCCACTGAATCAAAGCCTCTCTGCCAGACACTCTAACTTGGTCAGAATTTGGTGTCAACATCAAGGTCTAGAAGCCAAACTGGATTATTTTTCAAAGACACAAAGAATATATATATCACCTCAAAACCCAACAAGAACAAAGAGATTTCGCTGGCATCTGTAAAAATAACATACTTATCCAGTCTAGACATGGGTGTAGGAACTCAAATTTGAACAACTACCGTAAAATTTTGTTTAATGGAGACATGATTTCATCTATAGGTTTTTGTTTGTTTGCTTTTTCATCAAAATCTTTATGAAGCCGTTTAACAAGGTAAAATTAGTGGTTTCATTATGTAGCATAACTGACTGGAGATGATACTGAATCCAGGAAATTGTTTTAGCAATATCTCCTAACCGTCAGCCGCAATGAGAACATACACAGCAGACTAGGACAGGTAAACAAGATTATTTGTGTGGAACAAACCTGTTGTATAGTACTGTGAAATATTTCCAGCTCAATCAGATGGAAGTATACATGTAAACGATGATATCTGAGTAGTATGGTTCAGGGATGCTGCAACTATGGACAAAATAATTTCTAAAATAGGAACTGAAGTAATAAATTTTAAAGCAGCCATCACACTCTAGGAACAGTCAACAGTTTATGCTAATTTTAAAAATACAGATGATGTTCTGCATTGTACAAGAATCTTGATGGTAGGCAAAGACGTGACCTTCCACATAACATCCTTTTTTTGAAAACATAACTGCTTCCACAGACATGGTGTGAAGTGCTGCTTGTCACGATCTTGGTTTCAACACCATACCATAAATTCCTAGTGTCTCATTAGGGGCACTCACTCCATTTTCTTTTAACTAGAATAAAGCAGTTATGACACTAAATCCCTTGACGCTTAAAATGAAAATAAACAAACACAAAATATCCTTCACCTTTTTTTTTTTTCCCCTCTCTGGCAAGTACTGCTAAGCCACACGGCTCTACACATGAACTGTTGTCAACAGGCTGCTCTGAATCTGAAGTTGTGGATGACATGCTAGACAAAGTGATCCACGATGAGTATTAGTGACGTATTGAAGAATTCATCCTACTTCCTTTTCCTTAATTACTGACATACTGGAATTTATAGCTTTGCAAACCATTCTAATCTAGTTTCTTAAAATGTATTAAGCAGAGATACAAAGTCCTTTTTTTTTTTTTTTTTTTTTTTTTTTTTTTTTTTATAAATGTTGTGAATTGTGGAACTGTAGTCAGATCTTTTCCTTTAAAAGTCTCCTACGTATGCCCAAATCCCACAAACAATAAAGCATCAGTTTTAAAAGAACAACTGAAAATGTCTTGTCAGATTTACTGAAGTTGTCACTAAAATTCATCAGCATTCCTGAGAACAGTGTTTTATAATTCAAAAAGCCCTGCAGCAGCATTAACAAAATACCTTTTGGGTATCCCTCCTCAACAGAGCTATATAGCAGGCTATACAGAAATCTAGCTCTTACAGCAAGCCAGTCACGGTCATCTGTTCCTTCATATTCCCAATGTAATAGCAGTTCACAGAAATCAAAAGGGAATCTGATATGTGAACTCTATTTGGAGGAAACAAAACAAAAAAAACAACCCCACAAAATAAATGAAAACCCACCTCTCCACCCCTCACAAAACTACACTTAGAATTAAGAAAGAATAAATAAAAAGAAGTTCAAACCTACAAGAAGCTGACTGAACAAATCCCTGAGCATGCCTAGGCTACACTTCAACGCAGGTGTTACCTATGCTGGGCTCCTCCAACAGCTCCCACCGTGGTCCCCAAACACCCATGCAGGGAAACCTGGAAGCAGCCTCATACCCTTCTAGGCACCCCCCAACCTTGGGGGTGAGTGGGGTGGGAGGGCGTCCCAGCTGTGAGAAGTACACTGTGCCAGATGTAAACGCAGCTATCCTCCCCTGATCACTCCGTATGGGATTATAAAATCCGAGTTTCAAAACAATGTGTGAAACTCCTCTGATTGGCATATTTTAGATGCCTTTGAAACAGGCTGTGAATTTGTAGTACTCGGGGTCAGAAAAACAGTTCTAGAAGAATACATTTCCTAATTGCAGTTAATACAAATCAGCTGTTTAAAAAAAATCCCATTACACTGATATGCAGTAACATAATATTTCAGATTTTTCAGACAATTACCTTAAACACTTCCTGCTCTGCCCAAATTAATACAAGCACATGCAGAAAATTAACTGGTTAAGTGCATTGTGGAATAGAGTGAGAGTGGCATTACACACTGAAAATGCAGATATTGCATTTCATCTCGAGAGAGACGGTTATGTGATTCTTGGGCTTTCATGACAGTTACTAAGTCTGCCAAAGGACTGTGAGTCTGAGGGTAGGGATAATGTAATTTTACTACATTAAACTAACAGGAGGAATAACACAATTTCCAGTATTTTTACACATATTTCAGTTTCATACTACAATGTAGAGCAGAATGGGCAATACTGCAGCTCTAATAGGATTTATAAAAGCATATTGATAAATGCTACCCAAAACAGTAGGGTTAAATCCTGTAACCATTCAGCACCTACGCTATCTTCCTAAAGGAATTGTGAATTTTCTTGTAGAAAATAAGAGCTCAGATCTATCTTCAAACTTTAAAAATCCATTACTGCTCCCCAGCGATAAATTGGTACTTGAAACAGTTGTGTTGGCGGACAAATAACGCTCTGATGTCAGATAGCCTCCCAAGTCTCAAAAACATGGAAGCCTTTAAGCTTCAGTACTTGAACATACTCTCTGGAGAGCTGATACAGGAAACCACCAGGAAAAAAAAAAAAAAAAAAAAATACTGGCTTCAATTGCACCTCAGCAGAACTCTTTCAAGCTCCACAGTATGGAAATTGCTTGTGCCTGGTGCTGCTACAGCAGCCCCTCAGGGGTTGGGGGCATGTTATTAGGTTTAATTTGCCCACGTAGAAAAACTAGTTCTGCAGCTGCTACTATAATTTAAACTTACAGTGTCAGACTTGTAGGTTTTGCATTTTAACACTGTTTGCCTGGATTCAGAAAGAACAAGGAAAAGTGAAAATCACTATTTTCTTCTGCCTGTCAGTGAACTAGGAATAAAAAAGGGGGAGGCATTTGAGGCATTTGTTTCATTTTCACTCCAATAAATGTAAACTACTCCTAATCTTGACATGTTAACAAATGATTAACTAGTTAAATATTCATGCCTAAATAATTTCACTGTCCAGCAACACACAGCAGACAATATTTCAAACCTGTATTATCTTCCTTTATTAATTGTTGCATAGTCTGTATCAGCATTAAATTACTGTGAAGTCTCTACATACTCACAACTTGTTCGTATTTCTAAAGAAATAAAAGTAGCTTGCCTTGGTTTTGGGAATTTAATAGCATAAGATATTTAGCAGATTTATATTCAGCTATGTCTTTAAAAGACATGCTGCTTCTCTTAGGCTCCCCATGCATCTCTTCTCCACATCTGTAATACATGCTGCAGTGCCCTCTCACGGATACTGAACATCTAACAGGAGAAACCAAACCTGTGCAATGACATCATTTCACCCCAGACCTAACAGGTTAGTTAAAAAGCCAAGACAAGGGAAGATGTCGTAAAGGCAGCTGACCACTAGCTGACATCACTCATTACCGTAATTGTTCAACTTCGCATTCACCTCCATTACTGAACCCACAGAATTTTAGGTAAAGGCAGTATTTGAAAACTCTTCTAAGGGTAGTGATCTATGGCCAAATCTTCCCCTCAGATATTTCAGTATCAAATTAATCACCACAACTTTCTCAAGCTATTCTACTCTCTTCCAGAAGCGCCTTCCAATTAAGTCCCAGCTATTCCACAGTCATCTTCATTTCATACTCATGGGTAATGTAATACAACACAGCACATCCAGGCTATGTTCTTTGCTGGTAGACATTTCAGTAACTCTTCCAGCAATAAGTTACATAGCTGCAATTACTTTGGAGAAATAAATTTATTTACCTTTTCAAAATTCAGTTCCTCAAAGTATTAAAAGGACTTTAAAACCCAATGGGAAAACAGATTATATTTATCAAAGCGGTGCAGTTCCAACGGACAAGCAACATACTCAATTGCATAAATACTATTTTATCCAGAGAAGAAAATCTATTTAGTAGAATTTTTTACATCTGTGCACGAGGAAAAATAAGCAATAATCTGCAAAGACCAAACACAGCCAAAACATTCATGTAAACAGCTAATGTCTTT
Source organism: Ardeotis arabs (assembly GCA_011801015.1). Classification (NCBI taxonomy): domain Eukaryota; kingdom Metazoa; phylum Chordata; class Aves; order Otidiformes; family Otididae; genus Ardeotis; species Ardeotis arabs. Next base: position 10,236 of record JAAGAY010138924.1, read on the forward strand.
AAATCAAATTTAATGTTTAATAATAAGTCTAGAACACAACAAAGCTATGTTTGTATAAAAGCTTGTGAACTTGAAGACAAACATTGGTTTGGCCTATTCCTTATATATCTGCATATATTGTACCTGTCACAACCCACCAGGGTATCGACAGAATGGGGTCACCTTCTATAAGCATCAAATAAAAGTGTTTAATTGCAGTTTTGGCTATAATGCAGAAACAGTTTTCATTAAGAGCTTGGAATAGGACCATAGTAGTTTGGAAGTACTCAGTTTCTACAAAAAACTACATTTAGTTACAAAAAGTTTAAAAGTACTGAAGCATTTAACAAAACAAAGGGACAGCACTAATGTAATTATACACTGAAAATGAAACAAAATGCTTTATGAATCAACTATTACAGATCTTGAGCAAGGTAATAAAGCCTCAAAAGGAGTATAAATTATAAAATACTTTTCTGTAATTCATAATTATTCCTGTAATCTATATTATTACATAAACACGAACATTTGGGTGGCACTGAGATAGAAAAAAGTGATCTGCTGTTCAATTACAAGTGGATTATTTGGATCATATTTTCAATCCAGAATATTTAAAGTAATTCTCATTATATGCAGAACTAGAAATATTTTTTAAACTGTTTTGGTTTATTTTGAAATTAAAAGTTTCTGACATGAGAAATAGATCTAATTATTCCACTGGTTAAAGACAGAACATCTGGGATTGGACTGACTAAATTTAAAACCATTTGAGCAGGCTGTGAAATGGCAAACAGCTGCAAAGGTACAGGATATTTTGATCACAATTTAGACTACTGTCAGCATGTAACATGCAAATTCAGGCACAGTTATTTAATATGCTAATTTCCGTGTTCTGTTCTGGCATATTATACAGTTAGAGCAACATATATATACAGACGTACTCAATTTATACATATATATATATATGTATACGTACGTGGGTGCAGGTACATGCATATAAAGTGTGAAATATTGCAACATTTAGCAAAATTTGTCTAAACCAAGAGTAAAATATTCAACAGTCTGGACCAAAAAGTCAATTGTCTTCATTTGTAAAATTAGTTTAAAAAAGGGGGGAGGGGGGGGTTAACTCTTAGCTCTAAACCCATTTTCTCACAGACAATAAGCTTTTCATGGTATGTTTGCTTTTAAGATATACTGTGCAACTTCACCAGACAAAGAGAGTGAACTATGACTTTCTTATTAAAAAGTGTTCTGTGTAACAATTTGAAATATTACTATACTAAGGAAAATAATTTTAATGCTAGTAAATAATTTCTTATCTCAGACTTAGGTGGGGAAAATACAACTAATGCTCAAGTATGACTATTTAAAAAAAAATATTTCTATGTACTGATTCTGTTTTCTACATTCAAATGCAAAAAGCCTACAGCATGAAGTTAAATATAAAATAAGTAAAAGGTCATTAAGAAGTTAAAAGGAGAACTTTCATTTAATTCTACATTCAGGAGCCAAATCCAGAGTCAATTATCTGCAATTACAAGCTGTCTTTCTCCCTTGCATAAAAAGGAAGGATTACTGGAAATAGGCTCAGAGAATGTGGCAAAGGTTCCCTTAGGACAAATAAGCCTTTTTAGTCTAGTGAATAGTACACTAAGGGTACCCAGGTCTAGTAGAAATATTTCAAATTCATTGAAAAAAACATTAAGACAATTCTCTGTCATACACATGCTTCCACGACAAAACACAAAGCAAAGATTTCCCATTCATATATCAAAAATATCAGATGTTCATATGAAATTATATCAAGCGCTATAGGTTAATTTCTACATACGAAAAAGACCTCAGTACCTATCTGAGCTTTCATTCATTTGATCTGAGGATCTTTAATTTGCTCTTCAAATTTAATTCAAGGAAGTCCCAATAAATTGCAAGAGGAATCCTAACAGATTTGAGATTGCAGATTATGGGAGAACAGCTAAAAAAATTACAATAAGGAAAGAGAAAAGTAAATAGGTACGAATTCTGCTGTTTAAGAATCTGCCACAAATTATTTACTCAGAAGTAGCACTTCATAGAGAGATCAGATTTCTAGTGCTGGACAACAGACTGCAACCTGCAGCAGATATTGGAGCTCAGCTGGTTCTCCATCAGACACTAATTCCTAAGGAAAACATTTCCCACAAGCAGACAGGAAACCACATCAGACATCAAATGTCTCACGAGTGACATGCGAGTTTGTTGTGTGGGAACAGAGCGCTAAGGTTATTACTCAGTCCTGCACCTGCATTTTATTAAATTTGGAGATGAAGCTAAAGAGAATGGTTTTTTAAACGTTTATGCCAAATACTGGTCAATCTGCACTTACTAAGTGTTGAACTTACTAAGTGTTGAGAAACAGAAATGGATTTTAATTCTAAGTCACAAAAAATTACATCCACTAGATTCATCGGGAGACTGCAAACAACTCTCCAGATTTAATACCGATTCCCGTATTGTCTCCTTGATGTCACTTTAAAACTGAATTTCACAGAAAAACATGTTCCCCCAGAATTAACGTCTTCATCACCTACGGGAAGCACTCAAGGTAAACATTATGCTGAGGCATAAAGAATAACTTTGCAAACACTTTCAAGCACACAGAGCAAGCGATACTCGGGCAAAACCTTTCAAGTGTTCCATGGAAAGAAAGTATCAAGTGACTGCTCGTAAACCATGACCTAGCCCTCACATGTTCTTCGTGTTTAAAATGTTCTGAAAAACAAACCAGGCAGGCCAGTTCAGCAGGGAGTTCCGTTTACCTTTCAAAACCAGACTCCAAGTTCAATCCTTTAGCCTGCTGCCTATTCTGCAATGAATCTTATATGGATGGAGTTTACATTCCCAAAATAAGGAGCTTTTGTTAGTTGGGGAGGGGGAAAACAGAGGTGTTTTGGTTTTGTTTTTTTTTTTAAACTAAGTATTGCCCTCTGGGAATTTTGACATTCACAATTCCGTTAGCTGCACACACACACACACACACAAAAGTAGTTCTTGAATGCATACTTTCAAGAAAGTAGATCCCAAACGTATTAACAGAGATACCACAGCATAGCAAAACCATAAATGTAGCCTACATTTCAGAAAAGCCTTTTCTTAAAACAACAACACAAGAATACTAACAAGGTTATAGGCATATAGGAGGAACAACAAACTATAAATCATGAACGAATCCTGCCAGAAGATTAAAGTATGACTACAGAGAGAGAAATTCTCATATTTGTCTATGCATCCATTTCTACAACCCTTAGAGAGCAGCTGTCACAAAAAAAAAGTCACTGCTAGTGAACAAAACTTCACCAACTGTGATATTTAGTCCTACATCATCCTTGAAATTTGGTGAGGCAAGTAATAACGTCATATTCACAAAAACGCCCTCCAAATGAAAACACGCAGGGCAGAGCTTTGCAAAACGGTGCAAAAATGTGTGGGACTCCCATGAACTCACCCACTCAGAACTGCTGTTAGAGATCGCTGGTGACACAAGAAGACAGCAATCTCTGCCAAGGAAGGTTATTAGATTCCTTTGCAATCAGGAGTGATGCTGGCCAGAAAGTATTAGCATATGGGTCACCAAAGGTTGTCTTTGGGGGGGCTTAGCATTTTGGCTACATAAAGCCAAAGCCAGCCAAGACAGCATTTTCAAGCTGTTATCTTCTACTCTAGAAACGCATCTCCTCTTCTGCAATTAGACTGCTGCTGCAACTACTGGAGCAAATTAATTCTTTCTTTGTTTATTTACAGTAGTAAACAGCTATCAGTTACTTAAACACATTTAAATTCAAATAACACCACTTCAGCAATCCCTCTTCCCTGTTCTGCACAAAAGAATCTGGACTTACTGTCTCCTGTTTTGTCATAGATAGCTGGGTTTAGGTGACATGAAAACAGATGACTTTATCCTCAAAGTAACATAGTGCTAAATTTCAGACTATCAAGCTTCTTTTGATCCTCTCAAATGATAGGACTAGAAAACAGAACTGCTAAGCACTTAATCTGTAAAAAAAAAAAAAAAAAAGCTAGACTTGTATTTCATTTTAATGTAGCCTGGCTGGTACCTTAATATAATACATCTGTAAATCCCCAAGAAATTCAAGTCAGGCTAGAAGCGGCACTACAAGTTAGCATCTAATACAAGCAACGCTATAGAGCCACATTTAGAAAAACAATCAACTCCTGCTTCCGTGGTGGTGTTCACTTTCTGTAGCTGTGATTATTATGGTAAGAAAATTGGCAACATCTGATGGCAAATTTGACAAAGTATCCTGCCACAATAGCCATCTGATTTTTTGAGAGATACAAGCTCTCCTACGGTGAAAACAGACAATATGGCTTCAGAGGAAGGACTTGCATTATTTTGTCTTTTGGCTAGTACTAAAAAAAAAAAAAAAAAAAAAAAAAAAAAAAAAAAAAAA
>JAAGAY010138925.1:0-25422 GCA_011801015.1 Ardeotis arabs
AGAAGTGTTAAGAGAAGACTTGCAGATGCACCAGCAGTTGTATCAGTTCAGCAGAAGATCAGGCTGGCCTAATAAGAAATGGTATCTCTGTGTTCCCTCAGCTCTCAGGATAGTGAGGGGGTGGTCTATTCTGAAGCCTGTTAAGGAGCCACTGAAACTTTGCAAATTTCTGTTGCCTGTTAGAGTAGGCTCAGTGCTGAAGCAATGGGTGGAAGAAAGCAAACGTGGAAATGGCTCTGATGCCTTTTTATTGTGGGGAATTCTGTTAGGTGCAACTGCAGTTATGCAAAATGCAAATCAACCTTATCAGGGCCAGGATCTGGCCTTTGATACATGTGGTTAATTCACATAAGTTTGGAGGCACGGTTTTTATAATTTAGAAAATACAGGATGTCCTTTTTTTGAGGGAGAAGTTCACCACAATGCACTTCTGAGGCTGAGAGCTGTGGGGAAACTAATCCCTCATACTTTTCCCATTCTCACACTTGTGCTGTCTCTGTATGAGCTGTGGGGATTTCATGCCTAGGACAAGATGAGGGGAATTCAGGGCCAGGACAATGTGCTGTCTCTGTTCTTTCTTCTGGTATCCTAAAGCATAAGCCTGTAAGGAAAGGGAGAAAGTACCACTTTTTCTCCTCTTTCCGTTATGTCAGCCTCATCAGTCCTGTGAAATTGTCTTGACCTGCCTCTTGACAGCAGAACCTTTATTGTTCACATCTGTTGCTGTTGGTTGGTACTTGATGATGGTCTAATGGGCTGTTACTTATGAAAGCAGGAAAAGTAGCAGAAATATTAGCAGCCTTTAAGGCTAACAGCAAAACTTGTAGTTTCTCCCTGTGCTTATATGCTGACTTTTGTGCAGTGCTGTAGACTCTGTGATACCTATTTGCTCTTAATGCTGTGGCAGAGAGTTTGCCTAGATGATAAAATAGGCTACTTTGTCTTTTCCACCTTGTGACTTTGGCATGCTCCAGTGAGTAGACTGTGAAGCATCCGCATCGAGCATGCAGTCGACTGGTTGTCCCAGTTGTATAGTGAAGTGATTTATCTGTAACTTTTGCAGCTTCTCACTATGAAGGCATCCAGACTGCGGCAGAGAGAACTGGACATTGTGCTCATACACGTTCTTAAGCTTCTGGAGCATGAACTGCTTTTGTTTATTTGAGGTCTGTGCAGCATATCCATAGTGGCTAGTTTGAAGAGGACAAAACCAAAAATTAACTTGTGTTTAACAGACAATGGTGTTTTATGACATAAGATGATATAATGCCATAATATCTCACTGAAGTGGGCATGACAGATAGGACTGAACAGTTTTGATTACATTTGAAGCACATCAGGATTCCTCCCATGTACATTTTGTGTGAAATGTTGCTGATTGACATACTTAAAGAGATTATTTCCATCTCTTAACCACTTTTGACTGTATTTATTTATTTATTTATTTTTAAATCTAGGCTGATGTGGCTATTTTGGTTGTGGATGCTAGCAGAGGAGAGTTTGAAGCAGGGTTTGAGACAGGTGGACAAACTCGAGAACATGGATTGTTAGTGCGTTCTCTTGGAGTGACACAGCTAGCTGTTGCAGTCAATAAAATGGACCAGGTACATGCTTAATTTTTTCATTTAATTGAAGGGCTTCCATCTAGGATTGTGAACCTGAAGTTTTAGGATCAATATTGTGAAACTAATAATAAAGTATTGTTTCTTTCTTTGATTCTCAACTCTGTCTCTTGTGTTTAGACTTTACAGTATTTATGGGTGTATTTTCAAAGTACACAGAAGGCTAGTTTTGAGTATGGGTTCCTCTTGTACTTGTCAAAATCTCACATAAGCTGTTAACCCAGTGGCATCTGCAAGGACATCTTAGTGGTCATTCAGGTCAAGACCCCAGGAGCTTTATTAAACCTGTAGGGTGTCTTAAATATTAGTAGCTGTGTTTTAGATTATTACTGTGTTGTGTATATTCTTGCTGAATCTGAATTTTGTGTAAACTTGGAAAAAAAAAAAAGGTCCTATTCAAGGGCAAATCAAACTAAAGGGGCTTGCAAGTTAAGTGGTGTGTTGTTTGCTATCAGTAATTGTTAATGTGTATGTTACGTATTCAACTATGAATCCTCCTGGAAATCTCATATTTATAATTTAATTGGGTGCTGTGTGTGAAGAACACTTACTGGTACTACAAAGTTGACAACGTGCACTATATGTTCAAGTCATGGTTACAAATCTACAATTTTATTATAATCTGCTTTCTGCTTTAGGTCAACTGGCAACAGGAAAGATTTCTGGAAATTACAAGTAAGCTCGGCCAATTTCTTAAACAAGCTGGCTTTAAGGTACTGTAAATTTCTGAAGTCTTTGTTGCTTTGTTCAGGCATTTGGGTAGGATGAGCTTTTCTTGCAATCAGGTTATGTTGTGTCACTTTCCTGCTATTACTATGTGCACATAGTACAGCAGATTCCTTTTCTTACTGGCAGGGTGTATGTTGAGCCCTGGATAAGGTTAGTCAGTTCTTTAATACTCTTTCTGTCATAGTCTTTGTTTAGGTCTGTTGAATCTTTGAGGTTCTTGGGATTGTTGTCTGCAAAGCAGGGCAGACCAAGGATTGCCTATCTTAATGTTCAAGATCACATGAATGACACTAGAGAGTCTTATACCAGAGCAGGTGTTAGTGTGGATTGTGAACTTGTAAGACCATTCTCCATTTGCCATTCTTGACTGTTCTTCTCACATTTCCTCAGTTCCAGCTACTATCCATTTGGACTGGCTGCGGCCTTCCTGAAGTCCCTGTGCATAAGCTAGCAATTCAAACTGAAGTTTTTCCTGGCAATATGGAATTGGAGTTTGTTACCTGAACGCAGTTGCTAGTTTTTAGTGTTGTTATTGTCATGTTTAAATATCTCCAACTCTTTGTTGGAGCACTACAGTCAGGCAAGAGGTAAACAGAAAATGGATCCACTGAGTAATTTACTTTCTCCAGGGGAAACAAATATGAATGTGCCAACTGTTCTTTTATAGCTTAGATGGGTAATATTGAAAAAATGCAGCTCTTCCTTCTGCTAGAAGATCCTGTTGCTGATGTATGCTTAACTTCTGTTTGTTTTCTTAATTAGGAATCAGATGTAGCTTATATCCCAACGAGTGGCCTTGGTGGTGAAAATCTGGTCACAAGGGGTCAGTCAAGTGACCTCACACAGTGGTATAAAGGAAAGTGTTTGTTAGAGCAAATTGGTGAGTGCAATTTTCCTCTTTTAGAAGGTAATGTATCATAGTCCTGCATATGTCAAAACTTTTATTTTGGGGGAAATGTGGGACAAAGTTTTTGAAATGAAATATAGTTGATTTATCGCTAAGTGAGAAGATGTTGAGATAGTTATTGAATACAGAAATTCTAAAAGGTCTTTTAATTTATTTGCAGATTCTTTCAAGCCACCACAGAGATCAGTGGATAAACCATTTAGGCTGTGTGTTGCTGATGTTTTTAAAGGTTGGTTATTTTTATAATGTTTTCACGATCATTTCACTGATATTTAACACAAGTGTTGAAAAATGACGATATAAATATATGTTGAAAAATAAGATATAAAAGTAGGAGCTTTATGTGTATCAGTAGTCTTGAACAGGAATAGTAAGTTTCCAAGCACTGTTCTTTGTTGAATTTTAGTTAGTACTGCTGAAGGAGAAACACCCTGGAAAAGAAACTGAGGAAGAAAAGCTGCATGACCAGCTAATTGGCTATGTAATGAGTTAATGGTTCTGTGGGACAGAATTTGGGAGTTTATCTGTCCCAAACTAGTTCTTGTTGCCTGAATGAATGTTTCTCAAATATCTTGCGAGTGTGACTTTAGACTCTTTTACCGTCCACGCCTAGATTTGAAAAAAATTTGACTTGTTTCTTTTATCTTCATTGTTGTAGCTGTAAGTAATGATAAATTCCTTCATTTTCATTTAAAAAATTTGAGGGGCAAGGTGGAAGAAAAGAGTAGTGGTGGTGGGACTGTTACAAGCAGCCAAGAATTTAATGAAAAGCAGCTGGCTGTTCTTTAGCACTAATAGAGACGTGGACAGCAAGTAACTACAAACAGTTCTTATTCCCATTGTCTGGAGAAAATAGACTGCCTTGAGCCCTTAAGGTTTTCGTGGTAAACTTGACATGTTTTTTTCAGTTAAATGCATTTACATTTACAGGTAATTTAGAAGAAATAAGATTTGTAACATTCATCCCATTTGAAATGTTCCATAGGTCCCCTGAGAAATATTGCAAACTGAATGACAGCAGGATTTTAAATATTGTAAATATTTGTAATCAAACATTATTATTGAAATTTGTATTTTAAGAGAAATCTTACTTAATATATAGAGTGTTTATAGAGGAAGTACAAACCAGATAAAATACTGATTGTAGCTGGAAAAATCGGTTTTGTGCAGTTTTCATGTGGGTTTCTGAGAAAACACTAGATGCTGTGTGTGCCCAGGGTTAGCTAACATTAACATATTGAAGCCATAATGTTAAATATTGAAACGTTGCATGAGAATAACGTAGTGTGTTACCACTAGTTTTGTCATCTAGTTTGTCACTGTATTTATTTATTTATTTTTTTTTTAATTTTTTGAGCTGTGGGAAAGTGTTAGGATTATTGTTTGAGATCTTTCAAAATAGTATAATAACTTTTTTGTTGCCATAATCATTTTTGTGTTGAGCTAAGTTTCACAAAATGAGCAATTTTGACTAAATCTGTTCTGTGAAAAAGTGATTTTTTGCTAAACTATGCAAAAGAATAAAGGCTTTGGAAGGGACTTGATTTACATATACAGGGTTTATCACTAAATGTGGCCTTCTAGGTGTTTTTTAGGCTATTTTTTTCTTACTTTGTGTTCTCAAAACTTAATTAACTTGGATGCCAGCAGAGGAAGTAGCTACAGGTATGGGTACATGAAGCAACAGTTGTTCTCATCTCTGTTCCAGTCCCTGTGCATGCTCAGGAGGAGCTGTCCATAGAAGTGTGTAAAAAGTGAGAGTGCTGACTGTGTACTCTTACGTAGTTTGGAAAACCCCTTTATTTATTAAGGTTACCCACGCATATGATTCATCTCCTCAGCCTGATTTTAGCTGTTGTCCTCCAGAGAGCCTCCTAATATTCTCTCCAGGCAAACTATCTGCTGATCCAAGAGGTCTCTGTAAATTCCTTCACTGCTGCATCAGTCCCCACTTAAGATATTATAATGCTGTCTAGGGTATGACTTGACCTGACCTTGGAAAAGCCTTGTCCAGCAGCAAATCCTGATGGAAGGAACATGTCCTGGCAGAACCCAAGTACCATGATATACAGCAATCAGGCCATTTTTTTATGCCCTGATTCTGTCCCCCATTTTGTACTTGCGTTGATTTCATGGGGAGTTGAAGGAACTTGACATATTTGCAGGAAGCAATTAGTGTGGGAGAGGGCGAAGCTTCAAATACCACACTGGTTTACCAAGCCAGAGCTGGTGATGATGTGAAAAAAAGGGAAATGGTTCTTGATTGTGCTTGGGAGTGGTTGGGAACCTGGAAGCAGTTCATGTTTCTGGTTGCCTGTGAGTGCTTGCAGAGCCAGCTTAAGGTTCTTTTTTGTACTATATTGAGGTGGTACTTGTACCATGACTTGGGGATTCTTTTTCTAGCAAGTACCTACTTCTCCAGTTTTCTGTTCTTTTGAGATTCGATGTCATCTTTTGATTAACATCTCATTTACTGGAGTGAATAGAGGAAAATGAGTTTGCAAGCATAGTGGTAATATTTTTCCAGCTAGACACATGGAAGCATTCATCAATAATGGTAATGAACACAAAACAGCAAGTTGGTAGTATGTGACCTCAAGATTTGAGATCAGCTTGCTCTTTTGAATTCAGCTTTAAATTAAGCTTTTAATCTAATGTGACCCACAAAGTACTAAGATGCTTGCTTACTACTAAATTCTAAAGTTCAGCAAAAGGTATATTTGTTGCTTGTATGGATACTGAAAATGTCCTTGTAGAATCACTTCAGAGGATTCTTTTTAAACACACCTGCAAACACATGCTAAGGAGATGAGGCATTCCTTAAGGTGTATATGCATAAATGTGCATATGTAGCACATCTATTGAAAATAACTGCCATATCATTCAAATAATGAACAGAGTATTAGGACATTGAAGAAGAAAAACTTTGCAGATCTTTTATTCAGAAATACTTTAGTCATCCACACTTATAATAGCTGCTTGTATTAAATAGGACTGAATCAATCTTTGACTTTCCAGGAGTAAAAGTAATATGCAGACAGAGCATGTAGGATTCTGATTCAGTTATACAATAAATAGCATAGGAATTTGCACCTGTATGCATGAGAATTTTTATGAGAGATCTGTGGTATGGTTTTTAATGTGTAATTGTAGTGAGAAAGTGCTGAATTAAATAAAATTGCTAGAAATTAAGGGGCTTAGTCTAATATTAAAAAACTAAAAAATATTTATTCATATACTTGTTTAAAGAAGGATATTTCTCCCTTAGTTCTCAAAAACTTAAAATCTACAGGTTTTGAATTTAATGTTTCATTTTCATTATGATGCACAGCTGGCTAACGTGCAAGTACTGAACACTCTGCTGGGGAAAAAAAACCCATCTTCATTATATTAAAAACTTATCTGAAGGGCTGAAGGGCTAACTTGTGCTGGGAAATTGACCTTATAAAGTTTTTTGTAATTATTACTGTGTTTATTACAGACCAAGGATCAGGTTTTTGTGTGACTGGTAAAATAGAAGCAGGCTATATTCAAGTTGGAGAACGACTTCTGGCAATGCCTCCAAATGAAACTTGCACTGCAAAAGGTACAGTCTTCAGAAGTGTGTTTACTTTCAGGTCAATACTGGGCTAGAAGCAGTTACTGAAATGGTAACAGACTGTCAAACTGATACTAACTGTCAAACATAAAATATGAAAGCATAAAACGAATTTCTTTAGATGTGACTGTGTCTGTATAAATGTGTCTACAAAGAGTATGTGAAATCTTGCTTTTTTTTTTTTTTACCTTTTTTACCATATCAGATATTCCAAATGTTATAGCCTCATGACTTTTGACATTGCTTTATGAAGAACTTGGTAAAACATCTGACTTCCAGCAATGTCTGTAAAGATATGCAGTACGTGCTTTGCTGTGGAGTGTTACTGCTGTTAGGAATTATGAAGATGTTGAACAACCTTTAGAAATTAATCTTATGAATTAGATATGGAAAAGCTGGAGAATTAAGTCTCTGCTGTTTGATGTTAATGAAATTTGTCTCTGATCCTTTCATAATACACAAACTTTCAGGGTGTAATTGTCCTGAACAACAATAAAAGAGAAGAAAATTGGATTTAAATTTTAATACATTTGATTTCTGAAAAGAGGAATAGCTAAGTAAAGACATTAAGTGTTCAGCTGTTTCCTGATTAAGCTTGCTGTCTTTGTACAGCAGTTGTTTTTGTTCTATATGCAAACAGAAAGATAAAATGTATGATTTTCCTGCATTGACCAATGAATAAAAAAAAGTTAGCCCTCAAAATAAATGAATAGGTTTCTGTATGTAACTATTTAAGCTGAATTCAGCAATGTGCTGGTTCAACTGTCCTGTTCTATTCCAGAACCAGCTCATTCAATGCTAATTTGGAAAGCTCTTCAGTGTGCCTGTTTATATGGCTGTATGCATATAGTGTTTGCATGCACAGGAATGTTACAATAACATGGATTAATATGGGTATCAGACCACGGTAGTCCTCTGTTTTGGGAGTGGAGGAAGTAGCATAAAAAAAAGATGTATTTTGTCTGAGTATCTGGTACAATTCCATGACTTTTCTTTTGTACTGCCTCTCATATGGCTGAAATGCAGGTGAAGGTTGGGGATATTGGTTCATTAAGCATGTCTTATTTGTATTTAATGTAAAGAAGAGATTATTTAATTTATCGTACAATATTTACTAAAGGTAGTGTGCATGTTAGGATTCCAGTTTTTCATTTAAAGAGACTGAGTTTCACATTCTGTGAGAATGATAGGTATATGTGAAATAATTATCAACGCTGCTTAAAAAAACAGTACTTAACATGCTTGTAGTAGAATGATACTTTTCTGGCATGTTTTTGACAAGTGATTTTGGGAACAGATTTGCAAATCAATAAATACAATCTGTAGCAAAATGTAATGAGATCCTATAAATGTGTGTGGTATTTGTAAAAAGTGGGGTTTTTTTTTTCTTTCCTTCTTGGTGTCTACCAGGAGCCTCAGAATGTTAAGGCAGGAGCAATTAGTTTTGTCCTCACCCACCAGGCAGGTTGTCTTTTAAAGCAATTAAAATCAGAATAAAATTACTTTTAAAGATGCTTTCTAATAGAAGCGATGTCGTGAACGGAAGACATCAGTTATGCTTTTTTTATGAAAGAGTCAGCAAACCCACTTAAGGTAAATGAAAGTTGACATAGTACCATTAAAGTATATGAAAGATGCGGTCTAGGGTGTGCGTGTGCCTCAAAGGATGGGTGGGGCAGATATGGAGGTATTAGTACTACGGCATTTTCAGGACTGCGTCATCTGCGCTGTGTGACAAGTGCTAGGTCCCCTCCTCTGGCTTAAATAAAGCCATGTTATTGTGCAGGGTGGAGTGAGAGAATAGTGAGTCCTCACCAAGGCGGGGAAAAAGCCTCCTCAGTCTTCTCAGTTATAAAGCTTTTACTCTCAACCCATTCATACTGAAAATTGATGAGTAATGGTTGATGAAGCACAAATGGCCCAAACAGAGCTGTTTGTTTGTAGCTCAGAACCTAGGTACTTCACTGTGAGGTTCTGTTCTTACTCATTTCCAGGAATCACATTGCACGACGAACCAGTTGATTGGGCTGCAGCAGGAGATCACGTTAGTCTCACTTTGACCGGCATGGATATCATCAAAATCAAGTGAGCAAAACTGGGTTTCAGTCTAAGTAACGGTTTGTTTTTAATGAAAAGCTTTATAACTATTACACTTAACAATCAGCGGTTTACTTGAAGAATGATGTGGCTACCAGGATATTTAAAACCAAAGTGATGCATATCACCTGGCTTGCATGCACAAACGTTGGAAACATCTGTTACGTGTACAACGGCAGAAGAATACTGTTAGTTTTCGTACTTTGCCCTAGTGCTGACACTGGTTGCCTTCAAAGCTTTTTTTCCTTAGGACTTGTTCTTGGACATTTTAATTGCTAAATTAAGTAAATCCTTATTGCTAAGTGAAACCACAGATTTTTTTAAGAGCTTATTGAATCATAAATCATTCTAACAAAACACTTCCAAACAACTGCCATTGCGTACCAATAGGTAAATCTGGACAAGTGGAATTGATGGAAACTGTTTATTCAACACATTTAGCTGCTTGTAACATTTGTTTTGGTAAATGTTTTGCTGACCTTTTTTGGGGGGTCTGATACATCCAGTGAGACACAGCAAATCTCTTTGTGTCTATTTCAGTCTATAGGTTTCATGCTAAGCATTAGCCTCAAGCTTTTAGGACAGCGTCAGTTGTTGTTCAGGCCAGACAATTGGATCCATAATTTATTCAGCTTTTTTTAAGTTCTGGTTGGTCTTCTGACAGCAAACTTTCAAACTACTGTTTAAAAAACTCCTTGCATTGATAGTTTTGCAAATTTATGCTCTACTTTTAAGGGAAAAGGACAGGCTTTCCTGTATTGCCATTTCATAACGGGGTGTGATTCTCGGTGGTAAATGGGGGGAGGGAAAGTCTTGTTCTAGTTGATGAATGAAGGCTTGACTCAATTAGTTACCCTGATGTCATTCATCTTTTGGAGTTATGTTAGATTTGCCAAGAAAAGGTACGAAGTTTTAAGTCCTCTTGATATCAGTGAAATTTGATTACATCTGATGTATATATTTAATCATCCTGTTTGTTCTCTTCAGTCATGTCTTTCTGGGTGGGATTAATTTTCCTTTCATTTTAGATGACTACAACAAGCCACTGTGAAAAAGCTGTGTCTAGTCTACCATATTGACTTGTAATGAGCAGCGGCTTTCTTGTGACTCCATGTAGAGTTTTTTAGAAATAAGTGCTGCTGAGAGCTTAAGTTTTAAGAGTCCTGATCACGATGTTCCTTTATCCACAAAACACTTGAGTTACAGGCAGCAGCACTGCAATTTTGGACACCCTGCAGTATTTTATGCTATTGATCTGGAACAACTAATCTCTGAATGAAAGTCTAATTCTTCAAAGTACCTACGCACAGGAAACAGTGACATTTTTAGAAACTGATTAGCAATGGACGTGATTGTTCACTGAACTAGACAGACCTCTTCATGCATACCCACAAAATACCGTAGACATTATCTAGGAATTAATTTCATTACAGGCTTTAATACTGTTTTCCTGATTCCCCCCCCCCCGCCCCGGTTATATTAAAGTGGTATTGTCTTTGCTTTGCTTGTCTTAATCACTGCACTGGAAAAAGAGAAGTATTTAACACTTGTATGTTGAGATATATATAATTTCTTTTGTTGTCCTCTCTTGTAGTGTTGGCTGTGTATTTTGTGATCCTAAGGAACCCATTAAAGTTTGCACTCGTTTCAGAGCTCGGGTTCTCATCTTCAATATTGAGGTTCCAATCACTAAAGGATTTCCTGTAAGTATCTGTGAAAGTTCCTATGTTCATTACAGGTTGCTCAGGGCTTTTCCTCTCCATCTTTGACCCCCCAAATATAAGAGGCATTTAGCGTCCAGGAGTGGTTCTGTCTCTCTGGAGGGAACAGATTCTTCTGTAATTTGACGGGGATGTAAGGGGCTGTTGTGGCTGCTTATGCAAATTCTTATAGCTGAGCCATTTCAGAGAACATGAGTTCCACCGCAGTCAGGCTAGGCTGTCCTTTAGAAAGCTCACGCCCTGTAGGAGTATAACGATGCACTTAGTTGTAAGCTACTTTTCCAAAATAAATAAAATATCAGTTCATGCTACAGAACTGCACTGAAGTGGCAAAAGCAAAACACATAAGAAGAAAAATATACTTATGATGAATTAATACATGACCTTCGTGTCATATCTGTATGTCTAAGAAAGCACATAAGAACGAAAAATGTACTTATGATGAATTAATACATGACCTGTAAGAGGGCTGGAGCACCTCTCCTATGAGGACAGGCTGAGAGAGTTGGGTCTGTTCAGCCTGGAGAAGAGGAGGCTCTGGGGAGACCTGATAGCGGTCTTCCAGTATCTCAAGGGGGCCTACAAGAAAGATGGGGAGAGGCTGTTCAGTAGGGCCTGTTGTGATAGGACCGGGGGTAATGGTTTTAAAATAGAGGGAGGTAGATTTAGATTGGATATTAGGAAAAAATTTTTCACGATGAGAGTTGTAGAACACTGGAACAGGTTGCCCAGAGAGGTGGTGGAAGCCCCATCCCTGGAAATGTTCAAGGCCAGGTTAGATGAGGCTCTGAGCAACCTGATCTAGTCAGGGATGTCCCTGCTCCTTGCAGGGGGGTTGGACTAGATGGGCTTTGAAGGTCCCTTCCAACTCTAACCATTCTATGATTCTGTGGTTCTATGACCTTTGTGTCATATCTGTATGTCTAGGAAGGTTTAGGAACTAGGAACAGTTACTGAATGTGAGACAGACACTTCTGTAAGAGAAGTTTTATAAGCATTTGTTTAAAAAATCAGTCTTAAAAGAAGTTGATGTTTTCAAGTATCAATACCTAGGATTTCTGATTAGTGTAGAATGTTTAATAACTGAAAAAAATATTTTTAGGTGCTTTTACACTATCAAACTGTAAGTGAACCTGCTACTATTAGAAGACTGTTGAGTGTCCTGCACAAAAGCACTGGTGAAGTGACAAAGAAAAAACCTAAGTAAGTGTTTTTGGATGGTCAACAATTACTCAAGAAATGGGCTGGCTTTTGACTAATATATAGTATCAAGCAGGTTCTACTATGAAGCAATAATGTGTTTATAAGGTCACTTGCAGAATAGGGCTGAATCCTAGATCACCAGCCCTGCACTTAAAGGATTTTTTTTTTTTTTTTTCTTTCACATTATCTCTTTTCTTCCTGTAATAGCATGGGATCCTTGCTATAATTCTGGAGATGGGTTACTGTCTAAAATAGACTTGACTAGATAGCGGGTTCGAGAAAAAAGATGTTGGCTTCCCATAGAAGTTAAATTATGGGAACATCCCCCTAGTTATTTAAAGTTGTATTTGGGCAGAAATGCTATTAGCTATATATGTTATGAGAATAATCCTTTTCTGGAAATTGCATGGCTGAAACTGTTGCTGAAAGGTAATGAGAAGAAAAATCATTACTTCTACAGAGCAGTAAATTGGCTCTTTAGTCACTGGGTTTGAAACAAGACTTGATTTCTGATAGACATGAACAAACAGGTATTAATGAGATAATTAACTTGAAAACAATTTGCTAGACGTTGTGGTGGATGCCCCTCTCTAGAAGTTTTTAAAGAAAACTCTGATGCCTTTTTAAAAGGTATGCTCCAGGGAAATGAGTTTTCAGTCTGATGGCTTGGGTTATACTTGAAATCAAGCTAGGTCATTATACTTTTGGCTTTTTAAGTTGATTTTATCCATTTATTCATTGTTCTCTTTTGCATTTATGCATGCATCTATTTATAACAGTGTTCTCTGCTTATTTACCTGCAGGTTCTTGACTAAAGGACAGAATGCTCTGATAGAACTACAAACTCAAAGACCTGTTGCTCTAGAGTTGTATAAAGATTTTAAAGAGCTTGGGAGGTTTATGTTACGCTACAGTGGTTCCACTATTGCTGCAGGAGTTGTCACAGAGGTACAGCATTTTTGTGACAGACTTTCTATATTGTAAAGGAATGGTGTTAACTTCCACGTAGCATTTAGGTTTTATGGTTAAAACCTGTTTTACACCCTTTGGCCTAAAAAGTTAATTTATTCTGCTGAAAAAGAGACAGTGCTTCAGCAAGATGTGAGGAAACCTTGCCACAGTTCTGTTAAATTTATTAGGAGCAAAAATGACTCCATTTCGAATTTTTGAATGTTGTGCATTTTTCCTTCTCTCGAGTTAAAAAATAACCCTTCGCTATTTTGACATACTGAAATCAAATCATCCTTTTGAAATTGAATTGCCTGTATAAATATACTGGAAGTAGTTTGTAAATAAGAAGTGTGTGTTGGCCATTTTTACTGTGGCTAGTTTGGGTCCCAGATCTTTTTCTGTTATCATTAAAGATAATTGTGCATTTCATTCTTACCAATGCCTATAGACATTTTCTGTTCCTGTGTGAGTAAGAAGCCGCAAAGGCTCTGGGGCTAAATATCTATTTTTTGCCTTCTATTAGGAGCAAAAAAAAAAGGATGTTCCCCTATCTGTCACTTAAAAAAAATCTTGCTATTATTTTTGGATTAGAATTTAAGTTCTAATTCTGGGCTTGAGGGAGAGCAATTTAGTCACTAAGCAAATTCTGATACTGAGACTTAAAGCTGCGTCATTTAATGTCAAAATTTAGAACTAGAGTGTGAGAATTTCTGGCTTCTCCCTGTGTACATAGGAGTGATGTGCTAGGTCTGTCAGAGGCTCTGGGCCTTATGGATCTTAAATGCTCTTAACAATCTTAAATAGGATCCAGAATTAGGGCTTTAATCTTGCACCCATTTTTCGTTAAGTTTAACTTGAAGTGACTAGGATCCTATTTAGATCTGTGATAACCAATGTTTGTAGAATTGTGGGAACTGCTATTTTAGTACTTTTGATCTTGTTCCAGAGCATTTCAGAGCAAAAAGATTTATTTTTTTCACAGCTAACTATATCATGTTGAAAAAAGCTGTGATCATTTTACGTTTAGTACTTCATTTTTCACCATAGAGTTTTTTCCATTTGCTTATATTTTTAGATTAAAGAATGACAGTGGTGCCAGAACTTCCACCATCCAACCAAAATGCAATGAGATATTCAAACTTCTGTTTAAGAATCAAGTTACTTCAGTTGAAGGAACAAGTGCAATTAGTTGAGGAGAAGATGATGATGACAAAAGTTAAATCGTGAGGGGAGCCCTTCATCAGTCTCTCCACCGCAGAACAAGATGCCAACTGACAAAGAACTGCTAATGTTGCACTTCTCGATCTCAAGAATCTCATGTGTTTCTCCATGTGGAATTTAGCCCTTAGAGAGCTTGATGGAAAAACCTTAGAAAGTTGAATTAGAGAAAAAGATGATGAATCATCATGAAAGAAACTCCTTCCAGACATAAATTGTTTACATATTTTCTTTGATTTGCTTTTTTTGCTGCACATTAATTCAGTAAAGTAACTTTATTGGTCTAATATATTTTTAGGTTTGAGTTGAATGCATATTCAGGTCAAAAAAGAACTATTTGCTTTGGTTTCAGGAGAATGGCATGTAGTATTATCCTGGGATTGTTTTCCTTGTCCCAAAATTTATTTAAAAAAAATAAAGCTCCTTTTGCTGTGTAGTGGAAGCTGTGCCAACATTGGCTAACTTTATTTTTTAAACTGTAAGAATAATAAAATGACTTTGAGCATAATTTTTGTCTCCTTCATCTTTTGATATTTAAACACATCTAAATTGTGTTAAATCATTCTTTACTTTCCATAACTCAGAAGTTTCAGAGTAAAGTCATGAGTTAAAATGCGAAACTGGCATGCGACTTGTCCTTCTGTGGAAATAACTTCAGTTTTACTTACGTTACTCAACGCAGCTACTGCACATAGACATCTTGCTCATCCAGACTTAGTGGTCTTTTGAACAAAAACTGGCAGTTTAATCTTGGGATGTATGCTAGTATCAGATTGTTGTGCTTACTCAAGCCTGTAACTCCTTCCTGCTTTTTGCTAGGATGGGTGAAACCTCCTAACTGAAAAGGAGCTGGTCCTTTTGCTGCCTCCAGCATAAGGTCAGGACACACACTTTACTACAGCTTGGAAGATTATTTTTTTTTTTAATTTTTCTTCAATAGGAAGTGTGAGAGGACCTCAGGTATTTCAGGACGTGTATGTTAGTGCAGGGTGTAGACAACTCTACTTTGTTATTGTGTGGGGAAGCAACTAAAGTACTCCCTCCAGAGCATCAGTTGCTGAGATTAATCGAAGTAAAGCTGTGCCCTGTGTAGTGAAGAACACAAAAAAGCCTATGATTGTTATTTAGTTCAAAGTTGTGTATGGTCCATACCTGCTCTTTCCACATGCATTTTTTGGTAGGTAACTTATTTTGCACTTATATGCTTTAGCCCGCAATTCAGCAGATATCTGCACTTGACCGCAGAGATAAATTGTACTGTTGACTGCAACTGCATGCACAGTTGTAGAAGTATCAGCAATGCTTTATGTGGAAATGAGTTTTGTAAAATCTTAAGAATCTGAAATATCTGAAAACTGTTATTGCCACAACTGAAGCTTATGAATTTGTCTTTTTATAGTCCAGAAATTGTATTTAAATATGTACCAGTTTCAACATGACAGCTGTGAAGGTTTCAGTGCACTTCTTGGATTCCAGAAATTCGTACTGCCAAACTCCTGCATTGAACCTGTTCCACCTGAACTTGCCTTCAAACCTTGAAAATGTTTAGGTTGCTTTTTACTCAGGGGACAGCTGAAGCACAACGGGAAGAAGAATGTGTCTTCAGTTTTAAGACTTCGGTGAATGCCTTGCTGTTTGCGGACAAAGAAGTGGATACGGGATGAACCTCTCATAACCCTTCTCACACGGTTGCATTAAATTTTGAGACTCAGTATTCTGTGACCACAGAAGAGCTAATTGCTTACTTTCCCAGTTTGTAGCTTGGGAGAGCCAGAGGTATTGCCTAATCCAGTTTCAGCATGACTGCACTACCTTTCAGCACTGATTTGAACTCTGCCTAGGGGCACCAGTTGGTTGGTCTGTTGTACAACAAAAACATATCACCTTTTTTGGATAAAAATGTGTTTGCATGTTGATCCACAATAAATTAGATGGCTTGGCAGTGGTCTAGGGTGCAAAAACTTTCTAAACTGCTGATTGAGATATTCACAATCTCCTGGTGACAACATACTGCTCTCCAATCCGGATGTAGTGTTTGGAGTATCTCTGGAGTGCAAGGAGGTGGCATGCACTCTTAGACCAATCTGATAATCTAAGCATTTTCTCTTGGAGAAAAATGTCTTTTACATAGCTCTTACTGGGCAGTTCGAGTTCTTGGGAAGTTAAAGAAAGGCCTAATTATATGTAACAGGCTGCTTCTGTACAGTTAGGTGGCTTCCGCTGGAATATCTATGGAAGGGAAAGCATGAAAGCTGATGTCTTGCTTCTTTTTTTAAAAACTAGATTTCTGACAACATAAAATAGTGTACCAAGTAGGATTGTACTTCTTAACTGTTTTGAATTGAAGGGCTGCTAAGCTGCTTGTACTGTTTGATATCTGGGGATATTGGGGGGAAAAAAAGAGTGTTTATGTTTAAAATCTTTTGTTTTGTCAGAAGTACTGTTTTTGGAGTTACAAGGAAAAGTATTGATGATGAGCTGCAGATATGCTAGTCCAAATGTCTTTTGTGTCTGCTGATGGTAAGGAGCAGGTTCCTGGCTAGGTGTCTGGGTCTCAAATTATATTGTATAGTTGTCGTAAAATGTCCTTAGATTGTACATCAAAAAACTGGTATAGGGAGAAATTGCCTTGTCAAACTATTCTTTTTGTCCCTTCTTCAGTATTTTATTTCCTGTAGACAGAGTTGTTGTTTTCTAACAACTAAGCTGATCCTGCCTCCCTGGTTCAACTCCTAGAAAAGAACTAAGTGTCACAGAAACAGTAATTTCCCCCCACCTTTCCTCTTTTCTGCTGTTTTTGCCAGGGTTTGTTCCCACTCACGAGCAAGCGGTGCAGGGAAGATGGAGAGAGAGGGGGAGGAGTTCAGGCTCACTGTGCAAATACGTACAGACCTACTAATCTAAATTGGTGGCTCGTAGCAAAAAACAATCTCAGATGAAGCAAGCGGCTAATGATGGCTCACTCAAAGGCTCTCTTAGTGCTGGAAAACTTTATAGGTGGCAAATTTGTTCCTTGTTCCTCCTATATAGACTCTTATAATCCATCCACTGGGAATGTCTATTGCAAGGTGCCAGACAGTGGCAAAGAAGAGGTGAGTACAATCCAAATGCACAAAGAAGTAAAAAAGTTAAGTGCACATAACGTTAATATTTTGAGTAGGAGGGGCTGAAGGTGAGAGAACAGAAAAACACTGAAGACTTCAATGCTTAAATGAGTGAGTTCTTGATTGTATTTTAGCTCTGTGTAATCTATTGCTGCGGCAGCGAATACTGCCTTTTTTTTTTTTTTTTTTTACATTTTTCTGTTAGAAAATTACAGGCTGGATTCTAGGCTGGTATGAATCAACAAAGCTTTAATAACTTCAGTGGAGCTCCTTCAGCTCACGTGGGAGATGTCTTGTGCATAAGTTAGCAATAATGCTCAGACTGGCTGTAAGTATAAACAATCTGTAAGAGAGAAAGGGGTTTATTGATCTCGTCTGTAAATAAACTTACAGGCACCATATACAATAGAATGTATTCTCCCTTAGTGTTTTGATGATTTGCAACTGTCATTTAAAAGGATTTTTGGTTTGCTGATTCTTCCCTGAAGATGGTAAAAAGCTTCCAGACCTCTCTGGTTTTAGTACTAGCAGTTGGATATTAAATGGGGATGATGAATTGGCTGCGATGAGTGTACGTTTTCATGTAACATAGCCTGTCCTCTGCATCAGTGTAATGTTTCCTAGTCCTGTGCTCTCTGGTGGGGTGAATATTTCCTGGTACCTTATACATGTTCAAGTGTGGATGGGCAATGTGACATTCATCTAGGGAGCTGCAGTTTCATTGATGCTACTTTATAAGGGACCTACAAGTGTATGTCCAACATAGTGTTTCAGATTTACTGAACAGAGAAATAACTGGAAAAGCTTGGATACCGCAAAGGGCTTGGAAAATATTGATGAGTAGTGTACAGTATTTTCAAAACATTTTTTAAAACAAACTACTACTGTGTGTAGCTGTTCCCTTCACTTGCATTTCAGTCCTGTTGACATCTTTTCTCTTTGCTTCTTTCAGCAGAAACCTTTGCACTGTAATTTCAACTGGGTAAATATTTGCTAGATGCTGATGACCAAGGGTTAAAGAGTAACAGGTTGAGTTTGCTAGAATACATCTGTGTAAGTTCATTTCAACCCTAATTATGCCTGAAAAGACCTCTTTGATGTGCAGGTGCAAATCTTACTATTCATTCATTTGCAAAATCATTAAAACAGAACAGCTTAACAAAAGTAGGCTTCTAGCCATTCTGGAGATATAGTTCAAATATACTGAAGAGCACTGATTTTTCTCTTAACAGCTTTCTAAGTTAGTGGCTGTGTGTAGCAGCGGGAACGCAGTTTAAACACCTTTAAAGTCCAGGAGTGGTTTAGACCTGCCTTTAGACAGCTGTAAGAAGGTCTGGCCCTTCAGAAATGGCATCCGCTGGTGACTGATGGAATGTGCTGCAGGAGAAAATGCAATCACATATTACTTAGAGGGTATCTAGAGATACCAAAATAAGCATCTAGACCCAGGTTCAACAAAGAACTTGAGATGCTGGTTTCTAGCAAGCCTCAATGCCTGGTTGGATGTTTCTTGGTTAATTTAAGTGGAAGGTTAGAAGGCAGAACAGAGACAGACAGTGAATCTATTGCTGACCCTGGAATTTAACACCAGGTCAGCTGCGGTGGCTGTTTCTGCCCAAAACACTGAATGGTTTTTTTCAGGGGTTAATTTGTCCCCCAGCTAGATATCTTAAATTCCAAATAGCAGCACCAAAGCAAGCTGAACAGGTGCCCTGTATCTCCGAAAGACAGGCTGGTGAGGGCTAATTAGTCCTGGTAAATACCTCCTTAAAAAAAAAAAAAAAAAAAAAAAAAAAAAGCAACTCTCTTTAAAGAACCTTGCTGCTGTGCATCATCCCCTGGGAAAGCAAATGTCATGTCCTGAAGGCAGTTTTGGGTATCTTGGTACCAACCTTTTATGACAGACCTGGATTGTGTGTTCTTTCTCTGTGTCTACCTTGTGCAGAAGAAGAAAGCAGAAGGAAACGTTTCAGACACACAAGTTCATAGTTGAATTCTTATGTGTGTTTTCTTTGTGACTCGACTGTCTTTACTGCTTTTTGCTAGTCAAACTAAGTAGCTGTTTAACCTTTGTATGCTCTTTGACTTCTTCTGTACAAATCTCCTTTTTTTCCTCTTGCTCTTTTTTTTTTTTTTTTTTTTTTTTTTTTTAGATCAATCTACTGCCACTTCATTCCTTCTTTTTGCTAATCTTCTCTTCTGCTGCTTGTGAAAATGCAACATTTTCCTCCTTTCTCTTAAACCCACTGGAAGGTTAGAAACGCAGATAGCCTTAACTTCACAGCAGCCCTCTCTTGAAGCCGGCAGCACCTGGTGGAAAAGGCCACAGAGGAGAGGAGAGATGAGAAGCAGCACCACAATGGCACCTAATGACGGAAGAGTGGAAGAACAACTTAATTAGTAAAGGTGGCATAGTTTCACAGAGGGTGAACCTTTTCAGCAGGGCAGCATGCCCTCTGCACCTGGCTGGCTCAGGAAGCTGCAGTTCCCCTTTCCCAGGCTGGCTTTGGCCCTGCTCCGGCGGTGGGGTGGCTGCCTGCTGCCTGCAGCCCCTGCGCCAGTAGGCTGTCAAACTGCAGTCGAAAGAGTAGAGTTTACGTTTCTGAGCTTGGCCGGTGATCCATGTGAGCTGATGTGAGCTGGTGTTTTTTTCCCCACCTGGGCCTCCATACTAGTATCATTCTGGCCCTCAAACTCTGATCCTTATTTTTAGGGAGGCTGTAAATTCTGATGTGCGTGGAGGGGAAGGTTTTTTCACCCACTTGAACTTTTGTTCCATGGTTAGTAAAACATCACTGGAATTTCTACAAATTATTTTGTGATTGTTTTTATAACACCCATCACAATCTGAAGGAACAAATTTGAAACTCAGTTTTGTGGAATTGTCGGAAAGGAGCCTCTGGTGACTGCACAGGAACCAGCAATATGGCGACAGTAGGAGAGGTCAGGATGATCTGATCAATAGTACATCAGCACCCTCCTACTTATTGACTTTGGCAGATTTCCAAAAGTTGAAGAAATTTATGAGCAAAAATTATGGGAAACTAGCTATGAAAGCTTTGGCCAAAAGCCTACTTTGATGTGTGTATTAGACATTGCAAGCAATAAAGAAGTGATACACAGGAAGCAAAAATTGAGAAATAGGGCAGTTAATTAAAATATGGAAGGATGTTGGTAATCATCTTCAGTAATCTGAGTAAACATCAAGAAGGAACTACTTATAAATCAATAGATGCAGGTAACTTCTATTTAAAAGCCCAGAGGAAATGATTGATGGGAGAGAAAGCTTTCTGGTGAATTTTAATCCTTTGAAGCCTAATCTGCTTCAGAAAAGTGCTGGTAGTCTGCCACTATTCAGAAAGGTCAGGCTGAAGGACCATGCAGCAGTTATGTACATCTTGGGCAAAATACTGACAAGACTGGTATACATCTATATAAATGCATATAATAATCTTTCATATCTGTAGAATTCATTAGATATCTGATGAGAGAACTGACTAAACCTCAAGAGTTTAGAAAGGAGCTAATTTTTAATTTCTTTTTTTGCTCTGAGGGTGTTAATTAGTTTCTAGCTGCGATCAGGTAAGATTAAAAATTTTCTCTGAGTGTCTATTCTATAAATATATTCTTGGTCCTTGTTTGAACTAGCCAGGGGAAAGGGAAGAAGAAATCAAAGGCTAGCAGGGCATACAGTCTGTTCCTTCCCCATCCCCCTACTTTCATCATTACCCAGTGTGGCTGAAGTCCCATGTTGCAAGTACTGTGGACGTTTAGGCTGAGGCTGCACTTGCTCTGGGCGATTCTTGACTTTCCCCATGAGAAAGAAGATTCTGCATGGGTTTGGCCAGCAGCACTTGCTGGTGCCAGTTGTCCAGTCCAGCATTTCCTCTAGGCCTAGTGAGTTGCCCACAAGTTGCTGGAATTTAGAGAAAAGCAAGAGTTACAGTGAGAGTTTCTTTTCTAGATACTCAATTTCAATGACATTTCTTGCGTTGTGGGATAGTGTCCTGAGAAGATGAAAATGGAGAAACTACCAATAGTCACAACTCTGAAGAGATGCAATCTTCCCAGCAATGTAATCTGGATTATTAACCTCTCAAATATGAATTCATCTGCTGATTGTTTGGTAGTCTTTCTAAGGCCTTTCATTAACATTCACCATCCCTCTTTTGCTTTTTTAGGTGGAAGCTGCTGTGAAAGCTGCCAAAGTTGCCTTCCCAATTTGGTCCTCAAAAAGTCCGTTGGAAAGATCTCAGATCCTGAACAAATTGGCAGACCTGATTGAACATGACCTGGAAGCATTTGCACAAGCGGAGTCAAAGGATCAGGGTAAAAATTGGAACTGTTGATCTCCAACATAGTGTGTCTTGCTGAATACTGAAGTGGAGGATATGGTCCAAATTTTTAGTATGATATGAACTGTTGGAGCATATTGGAGTTGATGTGCATGAACTTTGCAGAAGTCGCTGATTTTTGGATTCCTAGGGCATTCTTGCTTTTCAGAATTGCTGACTTTGACTTCAGTGGTTAGATATTTGGAATGCAATACTACAGGGGAGTTGTTGTCATTGACTGTGGTTGCACTGTGCCAGGGACTACTTGGGTGCAGGACAAAAGACATTTTCCAAAAAATGTACTTTCAGAGCAGAGTTTAAAGCACTGTTTCTGCCCATGGTAACACAGCAGTGTGCTTGTTTATGTTTCAGGAAAAACCATTACATTTGCTAGAACAGTGGACATCCCTCGGGCCGTGTACAACTTCCGATTCTTTGCCTCTTCCATCCTTCATCACACGACAGAGTGCACTGAGATGGCAACCATGGGCTGCATGCATTACACCTTGAGGACACCTGTGGGAGTTGGTATGATGTTCCTGGGGGGGGCAGGGGGGCGGGGGAAAAAAAAAAAGATTTCTCCAAAGCTAACATTTATTGTCTCTGAATCATGGTGCTAACCACAACCTGTCTGCTAAAGCATAAGCAACTTTACATAAAATCTGTTGTGCTGCTTCATGGTAAAAAGAATGCTTACATGCCTTAAAAAGCATCTGTTCTCACCTGGTAGCTCTCGCCCTCAAAATATCTCTTGTGTTTTGTACGTGTGTGTCTGTGTGGGTAAGTAAGTATTACTGCTGCGGATCAGTGAGGCCTTCAGAAGCATTGAGTTGCTGCTCCTGCTGGGAGAGCTGGATCCTCCTCGCCTTGGAGGGAGCAGTAGCAGCTTGCAATGTGACATTGCAGCCTGTGACTGGAGTGTGCACAGGTGGACTAAATAGTTTTAGCTGAGGAATTGCTGAACTGAGCCACTAGATGCTGCTAATTCTCCAGAAATAAAGTGGCTGCGCTGAGCTGGTGAGTAAGGGAGTTGTAAGGATTTCATTATTAGGGGGTTTATCTAAATATATATAAACTTCCACATTCACACCTGAATTATTTAAAAAATAAAATGGGCTAACCTAGAGGTCCTATTTAAAGGTTTTTGTGAGCAGTGGAGAACATGAGTACTTCTGGTAAAATTGCTTATAAGGAAAAGTCACTCACTGCATCTGCCCCATCAAACAGCAAGAAATCTTGTGGCTTTTGTGAGCAATCACACCTAACAATTACAGATGTTTTTTCACTATTTCCTATAAATATGTAAAGTGAAAGTATTCCTAAAGGCAATTACTGAAAAAAAATCTAGTCATTCAGCAATTGGTGGAAGCAGCAGTTTTCCTGATAAACTTTGACACACGTAAGTTAGGCTAAAATTTATCAGGAAAAATATGTTCTGTATGTTATGCATGCTCTTCTTTTGTATTAAAATTGGCACGTGGAGGGGTGGAAGCTCTAAAGAGCAAGAGAAAGTAAGAGTGATCTGCGCTAAGATGCTAACACCCATTACCTTAACTTGCTGTCGACTAACACAGAATGTTGCCAGAGACCAGCTGATGTACAAAGTTTTTATGGCTAACTTTGTATTAATGTTCCTAGAAAATGCTGCAAAGCTGCTGTGAATATAAGATTCTGCCCTGAAGAAGCAGTAAAACTTATTCTGACGGTTTGGCTGGTCACCTTTAGGATCACTGGCACAAATCTTTTAAAATTATCTGCCTCTGAGACACGTTCCTAGCTGAAAATTTGTTGTACAATTGTCTGGAAATAAAAGCCATGCCCAAATTCCCTTCATAAATCTGCATTGGTGTACAACTGTATAACTTGAGGTTAGAGAATTGAGTTTTGCCTCCCAGCAGACTGAACTCCTGTCTTTTGTGGTTTTGCTTTGTAGCTGGCTTAATCAGTCCCTGGAATTTGCCGCTGTATTTGTTGACCTGGAAAATAGCTCCTGCCATTGCATGTGGAAATACTGTGGTTGCCAAGCCAAGTGAGATGACATCTGTCACAGCTTGGATGATGTGCAAGCTCTTGGAGAAAGCAGGTAAATCTCGTAGCATCCTAGGGAGAGGGAACGAGGTGGCAATGCTTGCCTGTGCAACCATTTTTTAGTTGCAGAAATCAGAAAGTGCTCAAAGAATCTGGGAAAGACTGTTCACTGTAGCTGAATGGTGCACTGGAGAACAAAAAGCTCTCCCTGTCCTTATACTGTCCCATCTCCCCACTCCAGCTATTGCCCAGTTTTTTTCCATTATCTTCTCATGAGGACTCTTTCATGCCTCCTTTTCCCATCCTGCACTCTAGTTGAGAGTGTACTAAGTTTGTGGTGCCAGCAGAGGAAGCATGAGGGCCTAAGAGAGTGAGAACCAGCTCTCAATGGCTGTGTCGTGGCTGTATTTGCTGCACTATTAAGAAAAACTATGAGAACAGCTGCTTCTTCCCTAAATGACTGAAAACTGAGTCTCTGATGATGGATGTCAGGCAAGCTTGACTGATCAGTGGAATTGGTCTTATATTTTAACCCATTTTCCCCAGAGTTATTAAACATCATGCATTTCAGCTACTACGTAAATTAGGAGTCAGTCTTTGTCACCCTAGAGCTACTGGTAATTTTCTAACTTCAGAGACAAAACACAGTGAAGTGAAACCCACAGAGCAAGGGAAAGGGTATGATGCCTGTGTGCCTTTATTTCCGTCAGGAGTACCCCACGGGGTGGTGAACGTGGTGTTTGGAACCGGCGCCAGGGCGGGAGAAGCCCTCGTCTGCCATCCCGACGTGCCTCTGATCTCCTTCACGGGAAGCACGCTGACGGCCCAGCGGATCACGGAGAAAAGTGCTCCACACTGCAAACGGCTTTCGCTGGAACTGGGAGGCAAAAACCCTGCGATCGTCTTTGACGATGCCGACTTGCTCCAGTGCATCCCCACGACCCTGAGGTCCAGCTTTGCCAACCAGGTGTCTGTAGCCTATTACCTCTGTTTGCAGCGGGAGGTGTGCGTGTGTCTGAGAGCATGTGTGTATGCGTGTGCGTGCATGTACCTTTGGATACAAATCCTGTTTCAAGATCCTTTGTTGTAGGCAAGCTGTAAATAGAAAAATATGAAAAAAAAATAATTCATTATTCCTCAAGCAGGGAAACAAAATAATAAAGGGCTCTTCCTAGAACCTTCAGATTTCTCCATCAGAAAATAACAAGATGTCATTATCCATCTCAAAATAGATATACTGCTTATCCTTCCAGAAAGCAGCTGTTTTAGATCCCACCCTGCAAGTAAGTGGAAGCTTGCTGATTTGCTGATTTGCTCCCCCCGCAGTCCTATCAACATTCCTCTTCCTCCCTCATCACCACCCTCAGGAAAGCCATAAAACTGTATCAGGGCAAATGTTGAGAAATATATCTTGGTATCAGAAAGGGATTATCAGGAAATGAAGACCGAGATCATTCAGAATTGGAAATCATGTTTCCTATGAAAAACATTGAAGAAGATAACATGTAATTAATAAAAAATCAGATTTATTTGCATTGGTAAGTTACTGTACAATCCTGTTATTGCTGGTTTATCTTTTTCTTCTCTTTTCCTTTATAATGTGGGAAAAAAAAATCCTACTTTGCAGTGTTGGTGAATGTAGTTTGCACTCCTGAGGATCCAGGAACACAAGTGTCATTCTGGGATGTGACTCTCAGTACTTGTCAATAGTACAATGTAATATGAATGAATATCGTTGTTTTTCTTGTTTGTTTCTTTCTGGCAGGGTGAGATCTGCCTCTGCACCTCCAGGATCTTCGTTCAGAGAGGCATATACAGTGAGTTTTTGAAGAGGTTTGTGGCAGAGGCTAAGAAGTGGAAGGTTGGGAACCCCTCAGATCCTACAGTCGACGTGGGAGCACTAATAAGTA